>LGRX02012837.1:0-10419 GCA_001247695.2 Cymbomonas tetramitiformis
CACAATTAGACACTTTGGCTACGGCAACCGTTCATTAGCTAATGAACGGCCTCTGGCCAAAGCGCGACTCACAATTAGACACTTTGGCTACGGGAACCGTTCATTAGCTAATGAACGGCCTCTGGCCAAAGCGCGACTCACAATTAGACACTTTGGCTGCGGGAACCGTTCATTGGCTAATGAACGGCCTCTGGCCAAAGCGCGACTCACAATTAGACACTTTGGCTGCGGGAACCGTTCATTAGCTAATGAACGGCCTCTGGCCAAAGCGCGACTCACAATTAGACACTTTGGCTGCGGGAACCGTTCATTAGCTAATGAACGGACTCTGGCCAAAGCGCGACTCACAATTAGACACTTTGGCTACGGGAACCGTTCATTAGCTAATGAACGGACTCTGGCCAAAGCGCGACTCACAATTAGACACTTTGGCTGCGGGAACCGTTCATTAGCTAATGAAGGCGTGGTTTGGAGAGTGCTGACGAGCATGCGACGGCCGTCCCGCCTGCAGACGTGCAGTGTTGGGGGTGTCTCCCAAGCGTCTTAAATTGGCATGACCTACCAAAACCCTTATGCATTTTCTAGATAATGTGTTATTAATTTTTGAGTGACGGTTTTTTTTTTGTAACAGGTGTGCTTTAAGTTCTACTATATGGCTTACGGCATCAGCTACGGGTATCTTCACGACTGTCGGACACGCGTGCTCGAGGGCCGACACACGTTTGTTCATGGATTGACGTACGAGGAGGACAACCGCAAGATTTCTCTGAAACGCGAGTCGGTCGTCGCCTGGCTCAAGAAATACGCCGACGAATACGGACAACACCAACCTGACAAAGAACCGATTCATCTTTCGGATGGATTGACCATCGAAGAGCTGTGGGACGAGTACAACGAGGGCTTGCAAGAGAATGAGGAGAGGAAAAATGCTCTCTCAGTTACTTCTACAAAATATTTGACGAAGATTGCAGGAAGTGGCTCAAGATTCCATCGACGAACCGATTTTCTCAGTGCGATGTTTGCGCGTCCTTCAAGTTATTGAAGGAAGGCTTAACCAAATCTCAAAAAGGTGAATATTCATGAATAGCTTTGTGATGTGTTTATATGCTTATGTAATTTGTTCACTGACCCAAATTTGTGTATCTTGCACAGCGCAATACAACGGGCCTCTCAACAAACATCATGCAATCGCACGAGCGGAGCGCCAGAAGTTCTACAAACATGGTCGTAAAGCGAATATGACCAAGAGCATTACCATGAACAAAACTTGGCATAAGTATGCCTCGGTGATCATCGATGGCATGACGCAGTGGACCACCCGACTGCCACACTTTCGACGTATCCCTAAACATCTGGACTCTAAGGACTTCCTTGACGTGCACAACATGGGGAGCATGATCGAGAACGTGGGCCGCTTCATGGATTTCAACTACGCCAACTTCAAGGACGATGCGAACTTCCTTGTCAACGTTTTGCACCGGGATATCCTCCGCATTCAAGAGCATCGACGCAACGGGGACGGGGAAAATTCATACCCGATGCCGGAAGTATTGTATGTACAGCTTGACAATGTGAGCACCAACAAGAGCAAGTTGATGTTGGCATACGCAGCTTGGCTGGTGCACACGGACGTCTTTCGCAAGGTGAAACTCAACTTTCTGTTGGTGGGACATACGCACGAGAACATTGACCAGATGTTTTCACGCTTCTCCGTGCGTCTACGACGCAAGCAAGCTTGGACGCTCGACGAGATGATAGAGGTCGCACAAGAATGCTTTACGGATGGTGTAACGTGCGAGCACACCGAGAAGATCTTCGACTTCAGCTCTTGGTTTGATGGTCACGTCTTCGATTGCCACAATATTTTGGCACAGCAGGCTTTCAAGTTCAAGAAGAACGAGCACGGCGAAGTGGGCATGCAGTACAAACAGTATTCCATTTCACCCAAATGGTTACCCGAGACTCCATTGCCAAAGCTTGCTTCTACACCCCCTGTCGCGGGGCCTGGATACATCAAGCCGATTCCTTTTACCGAAGAAGGCATCGAAAAGCTTGAGCATACCTTACAGGCGTTGAAGGACATTTTGGGCACAAAGCTCACGGAGGTGCACGAAAAGTTTTGGCGCGAGGATGTCATCGAGAAACAGCGCCACCTAACTGCTGGTGGAGAATGTCAAGCGCCCGCGATACCCTTCCAGCATCCCGAGAAAATCGCCATCGAGCGCAATACCACCTTGGTTCGACTGATAGAGGCGCCCGCGTTGGCGATAGAAGCTGCCGAGGCTGCCGCCGTCCCCGCTATACCGGTGCGCATCCAACGCCGAATTGATCGAGCGCCGATAGAAGTGTACAACGGTAAACGGAAACACCAAGGTCGAGCCCAAAAGCGAGCAGAGCAGTACGTGGACAACGCCCAGTGGGAGGTCACCTACGGCCAGATGACAGTTGGCAGCTTTGCAGTGGCTCTCGCGGTGGAATCTGAAAACGACAAGTTCGCGTTCCGCGTACAACTGAAGCGAAGCGAATGGTCGGATCCGTTGTACTTGGTGAAGGTGGAGGCGCGCTATCCGTCAACTCAACAGCTGCTATATCGCTATTTCCAACCCAAAAAGCACACCGACACCAAGAAGAAGCACCTCGGCAAGCAGCTTGCGAGTCACCCAGGAGCTTTCGCAGCGCCACCGGGGCACCGACCGTCTACCGAGACTTTCGATAAGAATGAAATAGTGCTGGCATGGAATGTGGATGCGAATGACCCCGAACGGAGTATACCGAACGAGCAATACGCGCAGATAGTCGTCGCTTTGCTTGCACAACAATCCAAACGCACGCGCAAGGACCTAGGTGACTTGAATGAATCGGATGATTCCGATGAAGACGAAGCTTTTGATAATTGCGTAGCGGTAGCGGTAGCACCTGAAGTGGACGCGTAAAGCAAGACGAAAAAAAAACATGTAAATAATATGTGTATAACGTGTATATAGATTCTGAGTCAAAAGTTCTGTGTGTTTTCACTCCTCCTAGATTTCGAAAAAGTGCATTTGACCTCAATTTTGTACCATAAAAACCATTAAATCTAATGCACAACCTGCACTTGCATGTTCTTGACTGTTAAAATGCGGCTTTTTAAGCCTATCATGAGGTAAATAAGGCAATATCATTTTCACATGAGAATATCATTTTCATCGAATAGTGTGTTCGAAGGGAATAAAGGTCGTAGGAGTCAAGGCACGGCATGCAACATTCACATAACAGGTCTTGTGCATGCTTGCTAAACCTCTAGGCTAACTGTCAATCTATCAGCTGGTTGTTTTCCGTATACATATTTTCAAAACCAAATCATAAAGTACCTGTAACAAAGTACCTGCAAAGCACAGTCAGATACAAAACCCAAAACAGGACAAAACCGAGGGTACTCACAGTCAGATCATGCTGCTGCTTTCTGAGTAGGCCTCCATGTCGAAAATCCAAAAGATCTGGCAGCCTGAATCACTGCCTTTTGCATATCCATGTAGCTGTCAAAGAGCATGTTGAAGTAGGGCACGGTGTTCTTGGTGGGAGGAACCGGCTTGGTGTAGGGGTCAGCCAAGTTCTTCTCCGAAGGTACCCTCCAGCATATGATCCAGCCCAGTCTGACAAAGTCTCTGAGCATATGGAATCTGACCAGAACATGCTTGATCTTCTGGGACAGTGGGATATTTTCAGCAATAGATCTGCATGCATCATTATCCAGGAGAAGAGGAACCGGAAGCTCCAATCTGGGGCAGGTTGCTGAAGCTGGAAGGTATTCTGTGCTTCTCATATTCTGATAGTCCACTGGCCTGCGGTCTGAATCTGAATAAATCTCGAGCTCATCTGTTACTGACTTGCCATCAGGCCTGACACCACCGACTCCTGTACCCGTAGGTGTAGTGTAATCCAGGAGTTTAGTCAGGAGAGTTCCCGGCTGTAACCCAGGGTAGCTGAATGCAATGTCAGTGGCGACCCTCTCGGCCTCTGTCAGTGATCTCAGAATCAAGTCCAGTAGTAGAGGGCGGCTGTCCCTGAATAGGGTGTTGTATACAGTATAGCCGAATATTTCTGTCAGCATAAACATGAGCGACACCACCCGCTGAGCTGCAGTAGATGCTGCAACATATTCTGAACCCGTAGTGCCTATTACCCGCAGCTTAAGGTGGCTTAAGCCACCTTAACTTAAAGGGCTCATGGGGGCTTCTTCGGCGGTGCTTTCAAAATTTGGAGACCAATGTCGTCAAGATCTTGAGCTGCTCTTTCTGCAGTGTCTTATCAAAAGTTTGATCTGAGTTCATCTTGACCCTCAAAATCTCGGTTGAAGTAGGGTGGGTATTTCCCAATTTTCCTTAAGATGGCTTAAGCCACCTTAAGCTAATTAGCTCACCGCGGGCTTCCTCTAAGACGCTTTCAAAATTTGGAGACCTATGTTGTCAAGATCTCGAGCTGCTCTTTCTGCAGTGTCTTGCCAAAAGTTTGATCCGAGGTCATCTTGACCCTCAAAATCTCGGTTGAAGTAGCATGGGTATGCAAAAACCGGGAAAATCGCTCAAATTTTACTAAATGTTGCACCCTCTTGGAGACTTCCCAAAATTGCTCACCGGGAACTTGGGCTCGCCTAATAATGCACATAGTGTCTAAAAGAAGACATTGTCGCCGTCATTTTGAGCTAAAAAAATCTAGCTTCCGGTACCAATAGCTCCCGTAATAATTGAAAACGTTAAGGTGGCTTAAGCCACCCTAAATTGCTGTTAGGGTGGCTTAAGCCACCCGAAGGGTAATAGCCAGTAGAAGATGTTTCTGTGATTGTCTGTCTGACTGTACCATACTGTAGAATCATGCCACAGAAGAATATCACCATGCCAGAGTATGATCTAGCTGAGTTTTCCAGGTCTCTGGCGAGGTCAGCATCGGAGTACACAAACAGTGTGAGCACCCGTGCTGGCCTCTCAGGGTAATAAACAAACTATTGGGAATAAATGAATCTCGATCGTCGTCTAAAAACCTTCATTTTGACACAATTTTCGTCGTCTAAAAGTTATTGCCACGTCATCTGAAATGTGCCACGTAAGCGACACGTAAGCGACACGTAAGTCGTCCCGCAATTTTTATTACAAAATATTACTCAAATTAATTATTTGTGCATGATGCTTTCGTACTCGGCGAGTCCCGGTAGATTTTTTTGTTGCATTTTTGTTCATATGCGTGCATATCATGTACAAGTATGCAAATGTGGGTACATCCATGTGCAATTTAGGCCAGCATGCACGGTACACGTTTATGAATGTGCGTATTCAGGTGCTTCAATTCCCGTAAAATAAGTTGCAACTGAGATGGGTACTAGCATATGATACACAAATCTATATCATCATACAAATTTAATCAATATACACCAAATATTTGTCTATGAAGTCTTCTAGGCAAGAGATTTCGATCATTTCACAGTGCTAAGGCTATTATATTGCTGATACATTAGAATCTATATCTTCAATCCATCATTATTTGCAGCACTCGTAGAAATCGTCAAGCTCGTCGTCACGCCACAGTCACATGACAAAACCCCCGCAATGAACATTGCATGTCTTCCGCGCCCCTGTATTTTCATTGTAGTTGTTCCACACAACATCCTTAGTCATGCCCCTCGGAAGAAGATTAATATTCTTGTTAGGTAGGGTTATGTATCCCGTGTTGAGAAAACATATCCATGATGTAGGCGACAATACATTCTGCTCGCTTTGATGGCATGGCTTCCTAGCTAGTAAGATACAGTAGTGGCATTTCAAGGTGCGTCGCAAACGAAAATGTAAACGTGAGTTGTAAGGACAAGGTATATAAGTGCTTATATATACCTCCGTGGTGTAGCTGCCGTAGTTACTTTCAATTGCCGGCTTTCTGGCCTATCAGATGGCCTCTGTCAGTCAGGTCGGATCGAAAGCCCACATGTCACAAACATAGCATGGCACAACATAGCATGTCGCAAAAGCAGTAACAAGTTAGCAATTGGCATACAATGCCCAGTTGACAAAGGGGGTCGGATGGTTGTAGTCTGGCAATGGGGTCCACAACAACGCTGGGCTTTCGAAGAAAATGATAAAGATGAAGGCCTTGTGTGTTACTCCCATTCTGGCATTGCCTGACATGCAAGCTGCAGCGGATGGAGTCCACCCCTGTGTGGTTCAGACTGACGCGAGTGGAGTAGCACTGGGTGGAGTGCTGATACACGATGTGGGAAATGAGTCGTACAACCCATTACTTTTAAGAGCAGCAGGCAGTTCACTGGAGCCGAGCAAAACTATGATGCCGGAGAAATCGAAATTTGTATGTGCCCTTCATCAAATCTGGAGACATTATCTTATCTGGACGGTTTTCAAGCTGTTGGGAGACCACAAAGTAATCCCTGGTATGGCTTATGGCTCCTAGAAAACCGGCTCAATGGAACACGGATCTAGTGGAGGTGGAACGGTACCGGAGATGGAATATATATCCCAGGTTCATTATTATGCGTTCCAGGCGCCTTATCTCGTCGACCTGACTATCATGAGATATCTGCCAGGGAAGGTCTGATTGAAGCTGGTTTGGTTCATCATTTGGTTCATCCTGTAACTGGACAACCTCAGCGTCGCCCGGCAGCAAACATAATTAGACTATTACTAATTACTGCCACTCTCGCTCATACTTTAGGGTTGTACGGGGAGGGGGGTACCGCTTTTCTTGTCCGCTGGGGTGGTGGGGTCGAGATTCGGTGCTTAACACTACTTAACTGTGCCCTGACGTTAAAGTGTCCGTTAGGGTGGTGGGGGTCCGGATGGTATCCCCCCTACGACAACAAATGGGAGAGCCCCCATTTCGCCCCGCGGCAGGGAAAGGAATCGCGTCAGGGACGAACTCCTCCGAGAGTCAGGGCACATATCTTCCTAGGATGACTCTCGGCCCGGAATCAAGAAAAACACGTGTTTTTGCTAATTTTCAAATGTTTTCCATACTTAAGGATGAAAAATCGACCGGCCCGCTTTCGGCCCGGAGCTCTTTTTGGGCGCTGCTCTCGGCCCCGGGCCGGCCAATCCCCATAAGATATGTGCCCTGCCGAGAGTGGTGGATCTCAAGTTCCCAACCGAGTAAAGGGTCGCAATACCCCAGACTCTTCAGACAAACCATAGCGAGGCCAGCCTTGTTTTATCTACGGGAGACTCTTTGATTTGGCTGGATTCTCCACTGCTATGGTTGGACGCAATACATGCCAAGCATACAAAAGGGTGAAAATGTGTATGTATGACGCAGCTACACTCGTGGCGGTGCATACGGGTCGGAGCGTTCAAGTCCAAGAAAGTGCAGATCAAGAATCAGGAGGACAGTGCCACAGCGAATGAAAGCAATGGTCACAGAGGTTCCCAGCAGTCTGACGAAGATGGAACCCAATGACAGGCAAGATTGGAAATTAAGGACAGACAGACATATTTGACTTCCTGAACCAGGAGTATGTGCCATTTGATATGGACGCCTACTGTGATCTCAGTGGTAAGAGCATGCATATGTCAATCGGTTGTGGACGACGAATTGTTTGCAGAATAAGTGGCGTGGTCTTAATCGCCTGGTGCAACACTCCTCGTTCTCATCAAATCATGTTACCATTGAGGCAGTGCTGCGCAAGTACGATCGTACTTGCGGGTCAGCCCCAATACTCGGGCTACATTTCTAGAAACATATTGCATGGGGTTTGCGCTTCTTGCTGAGCTCAGCAAGTCAGCATTCCCTGTTGACTGCATGTGCATGAATCAACAGGCAGTCAGGGTTTTATCTGGATTCCCTATATATCACACGTGCAACGAGGACTGCGTGTCTCCTGTTGTTACAAAGCCCCGGCAATATAATTACTAACAAGGCACTCCCCCGACTGTTGGGAATTCAACCCAAGCTGTGCGGGGTTCGTCCCAACTCAGACTGCAGCCCCTAAAGTACCGTTTGATGCCAGGACCAATATTGCACAGAATTATGCACACGTAAGCAACTCCTTGTCTGTTTTAAAACGCCAAGCAAACTACGCAAGGCAAAGCATAGGAGACTCCGCAGGTTGCCGCGAGCTTGCTACACCCTATGTATAGAATAATTTTCTCGGCGCCGGGGATCATAATTTCCGTCACCCTCCCCAAAACGAATAACAATAATAACGGTGTGATGGAATGGCAAAAAGCAGCTCAACAGCTGAGGTCAAGCCGGTGGGGACGGGGGGGGTGGGGGGTAATTTCTTTGCCGTATCCTCTCGGCGGGTGTCTTTCTAGTAAGAACTCTGGTGCAGACAAATCTGTATGCAGATTTAAAGGAGCACCAGAGTTAGAGGGGGGAGCTGCTGGGTTGCCCAAACCCAAGAACACAGAGGTTCATTCAGCCAGAGAAATCTTCTCTGGACGCGCTGATGCCTTTCTTTCAGTAAGAACATGAAACCCTTCGGGCCAGGCCAAAAATGCTTCTGATCAAGTTTGATTTGACTTGAGGCGATGCAGTGCAGAGTGAAACCGAAGAGTTGCCACACGCCTGGCACCTGTGCAACTAGATCCCGTCCGTGGCGAGCTATCTCCCATAAATGCGCCTAAACAGGGCGCTGCACGCTCGGCAGTGTATGCAAATTTGCAGATAAAAAAATGTTTTTGACTGACTTGAAAATGAAAATGTTGCATGCCTGCCGCCTTTATGAGTGTTCCATTTATTGTCGCGCAAGGGTGGGGGGAGGATTTCATTGTTTTTGTCCGGAGAGAGGGTGTGGCGTGGTGACATGATGGTGCTTGCCACTGCTGATTAACACTGTGCATTGACATCTAAATGTCCACTGGGGTGGTGGGGAGTGAACTGCCATACCCCCTCCCCCCCCCCGGTTTGCGACAATGAATGGAACAACTCTTAGTTGCCAAGCGATCCCCCATACGCATATTCCATCCATGGTGTGCCGAGGGTCGACGGGGAGCCACCGTTGCTGTACAATACGCCACGGGTTGCGGCCGGGAGCCGCCGTTGCGTACGATGGCGACCAAAGTTGGAGTTGAGGCCTGACACAATCCACATTGTCATAATCCCAGAAAATGGCACATGTTTGATACCATGCCATCAGGAATGAGATGTCGCATGTTTGGTGCCACGCGATCGGGAGTGGGATAGGAAGGAGGGTGATATATCTATTTTGAAATCACCTACATGCTCAGTACAGTCCATCCATAATGGGCCGAGGGTCGATCGACGGGGAGCCACGGTTGCGTACGATGTATGGCGACCAAAGTTGGGGTTGAGGCCTGAAACAACGCACAGTGCTGGGAAATGTCACATGTTTGATACCATGCCATCAGGAATGAGATGGGGGGAGCGGGCAATGTTTTCATTTGAAAATCTCCTACATGGCCAGCACGTTCCATCCATAATGTACCAAGGGTTGGCGGGGAGCCGCCGTTGCGTACGGTGGCGCCCAAAGTTGAGGGCGGAAACAACAGCCCACAGTGCCCGAAAATGTCGCATGTTTGGTGCCACGCGATCGGGAGTGGGATAGGAGGGAGGGTGATATATCTATTTGGAAATCACCTACATGCTCAGTACAGTCCATCCATAATGGGCCGAGGGTCAACGGGGAGCCACCGTTGCGTACGATGGCGACCAAAGTTGGGGTTGATTGAGGCCTGAAACAGCGCACAGTGCTGGGAAATGTCACATGTTTGATACCATGGCTTCAGGAATGAGATGGGGGGGAGCGGGCAATGTTTTCATTTGAAAATCACCTGCATGCCCAGCACGTTCCATCCATAATGTGTCAAGTGTTGGCGGGGAGCCGCCGTTGCGTACGGTGGCGCCCAAAGTTGAGGGCGGAAACAACAGCCCACAGTGTCCGAAAATGTCGCATGTTTGGTGCCACGCGATCGGGAGTGGGATATGAGGGAGGGTGATATATCTATTTGGAAATCGCCTACATGCTCAGCAAGTCCATCCATAACATGCCGAGGGTCGGCGGGGAGCCACGGTTGCGTACGATGGCGACCAAAGTTGGGGTTGAGGCCTGAAACAGCGCAGCCACACGCACTGCGTGTTGGGGAATGTCGCATGTTTGATACCTTGCGATCGGGCATCAGATGGGGGAGCGGGCAATGTTTTCATTTGAAAATCTCCTACATGCCCAGCACGTTCCATCCATAATTTGTCAAGGGTTGGCGGGGAGCCGCCGTTGCGTACGGTGGCGCCCAAAGTTGAGGGCGGAAACAACAGCCCACAGTGCCCGAAAATGTCGCATGTTTGGTGCCACGCCATCGGGAGTGGGATAGGAGGGAGGGTGATATATCTATTTGGAAATCGCCTACATGCTCAGCACAGTCCATACATAATGGGCCGAGGGTCGGCGGGGAGCCACCGTTGCGTACGATGGCGACCAAAGTTGGG
>LGRX02012838.1:0-20895 GCA_001247695.2 Cymbomonas tetramitiformis
TGACCAAAAGGTCTCATTAGCTTAATGAGCAGTTTTTCTTTTTTTTACTTTACTGCAGGATTCTGGCACAACCGACTTTAATTCACCAGTAAAGCTTCCCAATGGCTGGACCGCATGCTTCACACAATCTGCTGTTCGGAAGGCAAACAAAGATCGTTTCGGGAAGTCCTCGGTGTCAGCACACCAGTGTCTCTGTATAAATTGTGGTAAACAAGGAGAAAAGCGGTGTGGCGGCTGTCACCAAGCGGTATACTGTTCCCATGATTGTGCGAAGCAGCACTGGAAGTCGAGCCATCGACAGGAATGTAGTAAATCAAAACTAAAGAAGTAGGCATACAATTACATTGACAACCGTAATTGATCAAGACCGATGTTAAATAAAATATGTACCATTAGCTTGTAATGTAAATTATGTCTCATTAGCTTAATGAGCAGTTGTGCAAAGTTTCTAACCTTTGTGATTTCCCCTTAACAGTTTTATAATGAATATGAGTGTTGTTTCGAATTGCTCATTAACCTAATGAGGTGGTATCTGTTAGTGACTAACTTTGTACTTTTATATTACAATATAGGTACCGTTGACACCATTCCTGCAGCAGAAAGCGATCTGGCTGCTAGTCGTGGTCCGGGCGGCTCATTGTTAGCTTACGGGCCTGGAGAGACAGCGAAGGCGGCCAAAGAACAGAATGCCGAGCAAGCAGCGCAGAACTGGCAGTCCTTGCTCTCTTTGCCGAAACAGCGGCGTTCAGTAGCTCATTCTAATACGATTCGGTATCAGATTGAGTATAACCACCGGTACCCCAGAGTCGTTGACGCCAAAGACGTCAAGGGGTGTACCTTCAACATACCTATCCAGTACATTATACAGGCTGAGGACTACGAGCGCATCAGGGATGAGGACCGTGCGCAAGTCATGAACTTGAAAGAGAGCATGGCTTGGAACCCACACGGTTTTCAGAACACCTCCCTAGTGTACGTTATATGGGCGCACTCTGGGGAGCACCTCACAACCGCGGAGGACTTTGACCCCAGTAAGGTGTGGGAAGGCGTATATCGTTTCGTGTGCTTCGGGCACCAACATAGCCTCACCGCTCGGCGGGAGCTTCACGCTGAACAACCAGATAACGAAGCTTTTCAGCAGATCGAGTGCAAATTGTATTTTAATCTACAGTCTGACATGGTCCGATTTTTGGCTGACGAGCAGAACACCGTCGACCAGAACGTGAAGGGCAAGTCGCACCAGCAAATCATAAAATCCATGCGAACGGGCATGCAGGTGATTTCTGAGAAAACAATGTAACTTATCCATCTTTGTCACTTAAAGCTCTTACTTACTTAAAGTAAAAGAATGTTACTTACCGTAATTTCTCGGCAAACCATGCAGGCATCGAAGGGCCCTCTCCACAAACTCTATTGGCATTGTGGCATCACGGAATGGGACGTTCAGGCCCAAGACTGGACGGAGAACGGCCTGGTGAAGCAGTTGGAAAAGCACGATCCCAAGACTTTCAAGCTTCCAAGGAAGAATAGGAAGCATGTCTACGAGAAGCTGTCGAAGGGGGACTGGGCCAATGTGAACGATTGGGAGCTTTTCGGGGGAGACGTTGACAATGGCAAATGGTTCCCGGTCTGGTACTTTTTGACATCGGCTCAGCAGTTGCAGATTAAGGCGGAGGTGTTGCAAA
Source organism: Cymbomonas tetramitiformis (assembly GCA_001247695.2). Lineage (NCBI taxonomy): Eukaryota > Viridiplantae > Chlorophyta > Pyramimonadophyceae > Pyramimonadales > Pyramimonadaceae > Cymbomonas > Cymbomonas tetramitiformis. The sequence goes on from LGRX02012838.1 coordinate 1,686, forward strand.
TGAATCACATCTCCTACGCCAACGAATACGCAACGAATTGGTCGATGGCTACAGTGCGTCAGGAGACTTGGGACCAGATTGTTATAATCATGCATGCGTACGAATTGCGTATTCTGAAGGGGCAGACTAAGACCCCCACCAAGGGGTCGGGTAAGAAACGCAAGACCTGGACTCCGGAGAGTGAGATCGTTGACATGACTACCGAGACGTCTGGGGCGGAGGAGGCGTTGAAGGATGTAGGTGCCGACCTCAAGAAGAAGAAGTCGGGTGGCAAGGCCAGGTCTAGGCGTGTTCCTCGAAGCGCCGGTAACACGTTGAGTGTCGGTCAGCCGGCACAGCCTTTGCAGCAGGCGATCGTGAAGGAGAGCGAGAAGAAGGAGTTGAACATGTCCTTTTTCCAGACGATGCTCGGGTTTCACTCGGACGTGGAGGTTGATTACTTGAACGGCGTTCTGAAGAAAATCCTGACCACTGAGCTCACCATCGCAGAGGCGATTGACACCCTGAAGAGGTTCAAGGCCCAACGCAACGTTCAGGCCTGGATCGTGTCGCAATCTGGGGTGGAGAATTGGACTGCTTTTGAGAGGAAATACGGTGAGACTTGGGCTTGCCAGGAGTCCATCGAGCGATGCATCAAGGCGGTGAAACAAGGTAAAAGTGGGCGAGGGGGGAGTCAGCTCACGGTTCCCAAGGCCATCGTCCAATTCGTCGCAGACTGCAACACGTGGCTTTCCCGGTGTCAGGCCGGAGAGGGAGACCTCGGGCGGCTGCCCGTCAACTACGTCCCCAATACAGTTAAGGTGTGCGTTCTTTCAACATTCTTTGTTGTAATAGTCGTGCTCCTCAACATGTAGTTGCATGTTTTATTGCGCTAGCAATTTTCATTGGGTCATTCAAATATTAACAAGCGGTTTGTGGTATAATAATAGGTGGCACTTCCCTCCCCCCTTGTGGAGGATGGCAAGGAGGCAGAGTGCGAGAAAGAGTTCGAGTGGAAGACGGTTCAAACCGGCTACATGATCTACAAAGACGAGTTGACGAAACTCGAGAATGTCCCCAAGATGAATTACGTGGGGACAATACTGGACGTTATTTACGACTTCGATACGGAGCGGTCAGAGCACGCGTTATCCGAGCCCGACCTGATCAAGTTCATAGATGCCTTTGCGGCGCTCACCACCTCGCCGGACTGGACAATATTGATATTTTGTGGGTTTGCTCAGCAGACCGGGTTCCTGAAGATCCTGGAGAGCAAATGCAACGGTGGGGCCCAGCGCATATGGTGGCGCAAGGAGAACCAGGATGTAGGTGCCAACCAAAAAATCCGGTACAATGTCCTCGAAGCGGCTGTCATCGGGTTCCAAATGGCGGACCATGAGTCCGGGGAAAAATCCACTCGCAAACCATGGATGTGCGACTTCGACTTCTCGTCGAAGGATGCGGAGGCGGGCTCGAGGGCGAATGTGTTGGAGGGGTATTCTGTCGTCAAGCAACCCTATCGAGACGATGGGAAAGTGGTATGCGCTCACCAGAAGCCCCAGCACCTGCTAATAGAGCTCATCAACTGCCACATGATGGGACCCGCACCTTTCGCCCGGTTAAACAACGATTCGTCACCCAACTGGATCTTGGATGCGGGGTGTGGGGTCGCGACGGCCACAATGGCAGCTCTCCGGTGCGGCTTGAACGCTGTCGCGTTCGACTCCGACCAAGACATGGTGAATGCAGCCAGTCAGCGGATTGGGAACATTAACGACGAGCCTAACGGCGATACGGAATGCATGTCACTCGAGGAAACGGCGAAGCTCAAAGAGGAAGCACGCATAGAGGAGGAAAACCTCAAAAGGGCGAAAGAAATCGCCGACTGCAAAAAGGACATGGAGGAGTCGGCTGATGAGGACGGTGAAGAACCCGCTGAAGATCCACCCGCTGAAACCGGCACGGCTTCTGGGCAACCCGAGGCAGGAGAAGGAGAGAAAGGAGAAGATGGAGATGAAGAGGAAGAAGAAGAGGCAGGAGACGGCGAACCAGGAGACAGCGTTCCCCCCGCACCTACCGACGACGCACCAGCCGAGTAAATAGTGCACGCCGTGCCAAATGCCTGTCTTGAACCTGGAATGAACGCAGATACCGCGTAGATTGTGGTCGCAGTGCTAACAGCTAGCCCTGAACATTAATAAAACACATGTACAAAATGAAATTAGTCACCGCATCATATTTTGTATCGTGTTCACCACATTGAATGCTTGCATGTGCTTGTGAATGTATTATAAGCACTCATACGTACGTATCCGAGCAGATACCGCGTAGACTGTGGTCGCAGTGCTAACAGCTAGTCCCGAACATTAATAAAACACATGTACAAAATGAAATTAGTCACCGCATCATATTTTGTATCGTGTTTACCACATTGAATGCTTGCATGTGCTTGTGAATTTATTATAAGCACTCATACGTACGTATCTATTAGCCTCACCGGCACCCGCGTTTATACGTGCGTCTCGCGTCTCGTCGGAAAATACGCTATTTTCGTACGCCTTGGAATTATTTAGCTATCTATAATTAAATTGAAAAATGACATTCCATAATGTCGTTTTCATCGAATAGCGTGTTGAAAGTAATCCGCGATACTGATTGGCCCGCAATCGAGCAACAGTAACCAAGCAAATCGTTTCGCCGAGAGATTTTCCGTGCGTTTGCATCGCTCCAGTACACGCATGCAGTAGGTCCAGGTGCTTCGCGACGACGCCTCCTCCGCGAGACAATCCCGCGTTGCGGGTGTTTGATACGCGTGCTCGCGGAACGCGCGCACGGCGGCATGCAGATGCCGATCCACCACGCCAAAGTCATTCGTGACGAGGAATCCCCGCGGACCGGAGAGTTCGCATACCCGATGAGATGGCGACATTTGTTGTTGCCGCGCGCAGATAATCGCCGCGGATACGACGCCCGTCACTTCAGATCGGCAATTGGAAGATGAAATTCATTCGCACGCCGCGGGGTTGCGTGCCATGCTGGGTGCATATACGGAAATGGTGAGCGTGATCGAAGCAAACTACGGAGGCTGGGTGCAGGTACGTCCGATAAATTAAAAATTGATGCGGGGGAACCAAAAAATACGACGGCGATACGCGCGCCCGATCGTCGATATGATGATGGTATGATTGCATGATATGACATGATATGACTTTCAGACCGAGCTTGACGGCAAATTGCTCTGTCGGAGCAAGCGCAGGCGTCTCGCGTGGCGCGCTTGTTGGACGACCACAAACCGACCGCGCATCTCACGGTGGATCGCGAAACGAGCGCCACCGTCGAGCGGCGTATCGGCGTTTTTACCACGGCCGAAGTGAAAGAACGAATGCGGCATGAATTGCAGCGCTTGTTACGCGAAGACAAGGTGGCATTCGCATCCGACGCGCGATTTTCCCGCGACGGCGATCGCGCGGAATTGCTGAATCAGCTGCGGCGATGCGAATATATATACAAACCGACGATAGATTCCGCGACGAAAGCGAGAAGGCGCGTTATCAGTGGAAAGATGAATGGGAAAAACGATGACATGGCCGTCGCCATGATGATGCTCGCTTATTGGCCTGTGCATTACTACAACACTCGGGAGCGCGGCGTCGTTCGACGATGACATCGCGGAAAGCGGCTTTGATACCGACCGGACCGATGCGTCGCGGATGCGACGACGCCGCCCGCGACGACGCCGCCCGCGACGTGCGGCCGTCTATGAGATCGGGAGAGACCGCTCATACCCGCATTTCGTGGAAGAATTGCGCATATCGCATACGATCCATAGTTGAACGCGCGGTCGAGGCATCATCGAGCGCGACTAAAATTGATCGGGTCAAAATGGTAAGGTCTGCCGCTTCGCGACAATTGAAACCGTCGTATTGTAAGAAGATCGACATCGGTGGAAATTTACAAAATGGGCAAACTTTGAAAAAACGCGACGACGACGATGGCGACGGCGATCATTCTAAAAAAACGAAGCGCAACGACGACGACGACGACGACGTCGACGACGACGACGTCGACGACGACGACGTCGACGACGACGTCGACGACGACGACGTCGACGACGACGACGACGACGACGACGACGACGACGACGACGACGATCTCGGTACCGGAAAGCGAAAACTCGGTCGCGACGACATCGCCGACGACGCCGTTGATGATGACCGTATGTCGGATTTGTCTTTTCCCGATACCTCGGACGACGAAGGCGAGGTGAGGGAGAGCGAGAGATTGTCATGTTTGTGGTTTTGCTTTTTTTTTCGAAAATCCGAAACGACGCGGAGTGTCAAATGACAATGACGCGCACGCCTACCGCGTTTGAGCGCCGGCAGGAGGGTGCAATTTCGGCGGGCGACGATAAAAAAATGGACGAACACGCCGCCGACTTCCAACACGAGGTAGCTATCATTTTCTAGCGCATCTGCACCGTCATTTTTTGTCGATCACCAAATTTTGCATGCATTCGAGGAATTTCTTTTTCGTATCGGCAAGTTCTCGCCGCGGATCCAGATGGAGACGACGAAGGCGACGCCTCGCTCAAGCTTATGGGGTTGCGCTCGCCGGACGACGAGCAAATCGCACCCACCCTACCATCTCGGAAAAAGCCTTTAACTGCCAGCAAAAAAAGAAAGGATGTCGCCGATGTCGCGATCGCGATCAAACTAAAGAAAAGTCGCGGCAACGGCGACGCCCCAGCTCGCGGCTCGGCGCCGGTCGAAGTGAAGCCGCGCGTGGGCGAGCTGCGCCGAATGCGCTCTAATTTACGAGCGCCCTGTGACGACGACGATAATCCGATCGCAAATTGCGATTCCGCTATCACCGTCGACGACGTGGATCTCGTGGCGGTCGCGGAGAGTCTGCATCGGCAGATGACCATCATGCCCACCGATTTCGAGCAACGCCACGCGTGGCGTGCGCAACTCGACGCGATCGCGCGTGCCGCCGCGACTGATCGCGATCTCGACGTCGATCTGCGTCGAGCGATTCCGATTTTGAAATATTACGATAAGGATCTCACCGAATTTCTGCGCGACGACGCCACCGGCGATTTACGCATCACTCTACATCTGGACATTTCGATGGCAACTCGTTTAGAGGTGGCTCATCGGGCGCTCGGTATGGCAAATCAGAGCGAGGGCGTCATCGAAGAGGGTAAGTCCGTCGTCCGAGAAAAGCGAGACGAACTTGAGCTGAAACGGCACTCGACCGAGGTACGCTCCGCGTTTTCGTCTCGAGTTTCAGCGGATTTTGCGATGTTTGCGTTTTCATTAGCTGACGCGGAACGCGTGCTCGCCCGCAGGCGACCGTCTCGATCGCGGACGTGCAATTCGCGCCTCGAGCGGAGCTCATCCCCGACCGCGTTCGTCTATCGCGGGTGCAAGATTTGCACCCGACGCTGCATGTCCATCTCTCCGCGAAGCGGGCGGTACGAGGCGAATGCTGGTATTTGATGTTTCATTTCGTAGTGAGCTTTTTGCTTGCAAAAGCTATCAACCGTGTGGACGCGATCGCGCCGGCCACCGCCGAAGTCGAAGATCAGAAGTTGACCGAGTATTTCACTGCGTGCCTCGGTTATTTGGGCTCGCGCTATCCCGACGCGTTTCGCTGAGACTATTTTTTGGGTGACGACACGGATCGCGGATAAAAGACGTCGAGCGATTGTCTTGGTGTATTATATATACATACATAGCTTGCTGTGAGCGACTGGCCGATCGGCGAGAGAGAAATCTTTATAAACGGTAAAAATGTTAAGTAAACATTCGCATTTATCGCAGCATATCTCGCAAAATCCATTCGTCTGCGGCGACAGTGTGTTCACTCGTGTCTCTCTCGACGCGAGCACAAACCTGGTGAATGTTGAATTTACTTCTCCCCCGCCCGCCAGTCAGCCGCCTCTCAAACAATATGCTTTCAAAATAGCGTTCGGCGATACGGCGAAAGTTCTTACCAAGCTCGAGAATTGGGGATCGAATGCGATACCGCACTTCGATCTTTCTTACGAAACTGCTGACGATGAAGCGGCGGCGCCGATGACACAAACTTGCAGCGCTGATTTCCTAAAAGAGGGTCGACCCGCGTCGGCGGACCCATCCACAATTTTGCTGCCGGCTATCAATCTCGAGTGTGCGGCGGCTACCACCGGTATCGACGCCGGTGTGACGTGGAGCACCGAAGTGTACCAAAGCGCCGGAAATTCCGTCATCGCCGATACGCGTTGCGGTAATAACGCGCCGATCGTGTGGAGGTTGAAAATTCCATTGGCTCGATTCTTAGAAATAAAACACGACCTCGGCGCCACTGAAGTCGGATCCGCCAGCGCCGAAGGGAAAGTGATCGAAGTGCCATTCGAAATCATCGAAACCGCGACCTCGAATGATGGCATGGTCTCATCACGATCGATTCAGCAGCGTATGAAAATCGTACTCACGGATCGCGTGTTCATTTCCGCAAAATCTTATGACGACGCTCTCACGAGCGATGTGCGCTTTTTGCTCGCCGAATCGAAAGTCGTACGACAGAGTTGGTACGCTCAAAATTTTCAACTGAGCGTTCAGTTGCATGCTTACATTCTCGGGTCGAACGATATGATTTCCGATATCGAATTGGGCGACTTGCCCGATGCTCGGCTGACGATCAAGTCGCAGAACGACGCGGGCGGCGTCGTCGCCAACACGCCCGAGGGTGTGATGTTTGCGTCGTCGTCGAATGATCCGAATTCGAGTGTGTGCTCGATCAAAAAAAAAACAGATACCTCCTCAGCCGCGATCTCGCACACCGAGGTGCGCGGCCACGCCGACGAATTCTCAAATCATCTCCGGTTCCACCATCCTCCTCAAGAGGCATATTTCGTTGATCGGCATGCGATCGATTGCGGCGCGTACGCAGGTTCCGTTACTAAATCCCGTCCCCGGAGTATACTACAAGAACACCTTCGACGTGCTGTGCGACTTCAGTCTCGGTACCGCCGAAGGCGGCGCTCTCACGTCCAAGGTACGGTGGCGTAGGCCCGTTCACAACCGCTCTCTTGCCACCTGACACTTCCCACGTCCGCGATATAGGCTTAAGATTCGCGCATTCACCCACGACAATCGACATCCCTCGTCGTCACGCGCAGGATGCCGTCGATATCCACGCGGTGATCGACTTCCCATACACCGTCTACGCGGCGACAGCAACGGAAAACGAGAGGTGAGATCGCCCATAACGCGAGCTCGATTGTCATTAGCGATGCGCGACATTCGGTGACGGTGAGTCTTCTCTTTTCGCGACAGGTATCTCGTGAGCGACCCGCTCCGGACGCACACTATTTCGCAATCGCTCCGCCTACAATCGAACGCCCTCGAACAGTTCGATACGCGAGTTCCTTTGATTTCTCAACTGTATTGGATGCACCCGCGTTCGGTGGATAAAACGCGATACATCTCGCTCGCGGACTGGACACCGGACACTTTGCGCACTGCCGTGTTGCCGGCTGTACTTTCACCGGTGTACAATTCCGATCCGACTGAAATCGATTCCGTTCCGGCGAATATGGGTTTGGATGGCCCCCTGCAGCACCTAACTCATATCGACAGGGGAAGCATGCTCGCCATGTACACAACCATGCAAAACGCCGCGGATCGCGCGGTGTATAAACTTGAATCGCTCCTCACTTTACTCATGGTCGTCAAAAAAATTACCTCGTTCGCTGGTAATCCTTCGGTGTCACAATGGACAGAGTTGTCGCCGAACAAGGAAACCTCCACGAACCTCTGTTCGCTCGAGCAGCTCAAGAGCTCCAAGCAGCTGAAGTCGTACAGCATTCTTCAAATGAATTCGAATCGCCTCGGCAGTGAGCTCGAAGATGCAAACATCGCGTCTCAGCTGCAGACAGGCACCGGGGTTCAGGCTCCGGACATCTTTCGCGTAAATGGTGGCCTTGCGAACTCCGATGTCGTGCATACAACGCACGGCGCTAATTTTCCGGACCGGGCGACGAACGCCATCGTCACACCGCTGATGGCCGAGTTCAACCTCGATTTGAACGCGATCGAATCAGCCCCCGCGGATTACTCATTCACGATATGCCAGGTCGTCGTCGCGGATTTGCGAGATCCCTTTTCGGACGCGTTACAGCCTCATTCTGCGACTCGTCGCATGCTGTTGCAGTCTATAACGACGCCTTCGGCTCAAACCGGTACGTTTGATCTTCATCGCGTGTTTTCGTACGTTTTTTTCCCGCGATTCACGACCGTGCGGTTTTGGGCGCAGCAGACGGCGTGGTGCAGCAAACGGGTGCGAATTTTGAGATCAGACCCGCCGGCTTCCAGATGTTTGATCCGCCACCGCCGAGCGACGTTCACAACGGCGGCGACGGTCTCAAAATCGGTGATATCTCGACGAATGGCCTTCTGAGCTTTTCATCCGAGGGTAACAGCCAGGTCACCGAATCGCTCGTTATGGCGGTGACCATTCTCTCCGCGACCCTCGCCGTCTGCGTGCTGATTATCGGTATTCTTCTTTCGTGCCGCCGCCGGCAATCCGCATCCCGGCTATCGCGAAGCGACGAGCCGCGCAAATGAACGCCCTCGCGGCAAACGCGACCGCTGTACGCGTGTCGACGAGTCGTAAGTCGAGTAAAGCATCGACATCGCTTGGAACGTCTCGATGAAAACGCATCTCGCTCGTACGCACCCCGATTCTAAAGACCACGACATCGAGTTCGACGAGCCTTCGCATCGTTACGCGGTACGCGGAGAAAGTCGAAATTACATTTCGGCCACCACCATGCTCAAATCGTTTTATGAACCTTTCGACCCGGACCGCGTGATTCGCATGTACGGTGGCGGATGGCGCGCCGATCCGAATCATCGGTATCACGGAATGACCGCCGACGAGATCAAGGCGCAATGGGAAACCAAAAGAAATTGCGAAGCGACGTTGGGGACGCTCATGCACGAGCGCATCGAAGTGTTTTATAATCGAACCGATCACGCTTTAGATTCTCGCTTGACGCCAGATATTAACGAAGGCGACGATCGAGAGCTTTCTCCGGAGTTGCAGCAATTTAACACATTTCATTCTGATAATAGAATCGTGCCATATCGCACCGAACTGCGCATTTACGACCCGGAAACGCGAGTGGCGGGCAGCGTCGATCTTCTGGCGTTCGGGAGGGATGACGACGAGCTCGTCATATACGATTGGAAACGCTCGGCTAGAGATTTATCCTCCGCCGCTTCGAATTACGGTCGCGCGTGCGCACCTCCGTTGACGCATCTAGCGGATACGCCGCACACGAGATACGCGCTGCAACAGAATCTCTACGCGTATATCCTACGCAAATATTACCGCAAGCGAATTAGCCGAATGTACCTTGTGCGTCTGTCGCCCACTATCACGAACTACGAGCTGATACCGCTACCGAACCTGCGGAGCGAGATCGAACTCGTCCTGACGTGCAGAAGGAACTACCTGCAGCGCCTTCGGCGGGTGAAAGGTGTCTGCGTGACCGGCGTGCTGCTCATGTCGTTGTTGGTCGCGATCAGAAAAAATGGAGTCGGCTTGGTGTTGCCATCGCCGGATCGTCGATGATTATTACATCGAAATCGACCCGCGGCACGGTTGATTACAAAATTCGACGATCATGGCTCGAACGAAACACGAAGCGCAAATAGCCTTCCGCATTTGTAAGGCTCTCGCCTGTCGCATGTGCATACATCATCGCGACGTGTGGTCCGTGCTAATCGCGGAGTGTTCGAAAGTTTCAAATGAAGCGTCGCCGCTCACATTTCGATCTACGGAGGTGGGTGCGTTCAATAGCATGCTTGTTAGCGCGCGGAAAAGGCGTCGATAAAGCGCATCGTCGCCGTTGTAATGATTTGTAAATATATAAATAGATGTATGTCGTGGCAGACTCGTATCGAAGCGGCGAGAAAACGCGCCGCGATCGTCCGTATCGTCGCCGAGGTGAGCAATCGTATATGTACAACAACAAAAAAAGCATTTCCGTGGCATTTTCACAACGCGAGCTGTCTTTCAGCGGAGAGCGAAAGAATCGTTACATATTATTATGAACGCAGCCTACACCGAATTCCGCGATGATGATGATGATGCAGGTGTACGGATACGAGATTTGCGGCGCTTTCACCGACGACGACGACGCGTATACGCTTGAAGTCGAGCGGATCATCCGACCATCTCGCAAAACATATCGCGATGACTCGTTTCGTTCGATTGTGTGATACGACTTGCTCCACCCGGATCACGTCGATTGCTAGGAAGCGTATTCTTGTGCGAGAGAGCGATACATTTCATCAACGCTGCGAGGCTTCTCCGAGGCTTTGAGCTCTTCCAGAAATTCCATCATCGGTGTCACGAACGGTATCTCGCAATTTTTGCCGAATTCGTACTCGTCGATAAACCATGCATAAAGTTTTTTCAACGTCGTGATCTCATTATTCCAGAAACCCGCTGAACTAGTGAGGTGACGACGTCCGATATTATCGGATCTCGTATTTTTAGCAGCTTTTGCACGACGACGCCCCACTTCAGCCTGACCACGCGCGGTCACACCGTGAGAATGGAAATAAGACGCAACGGTCTGATATTTCTTCTTGGTGGACGACGACGACGACGACGATTCGTCAATAAGATCCTGCGAAGCGAATCGAGCAACTTCGTCACCGCAAGACGCGACGTAACTTTGGGAAAGAGCTCGCAATCCGCGATGCAAATTCCGAAATGCAGAGTACGATAAATAACACTCACTGCACTCACCTCCGTATGCATCCAGCCAGTCCCCTTGTTAACCTGCTTGTCTAGGAACTCGAGGCATGTCACAGCGTATGTCCAGAAAGATGCGTGGTCGGTACAGACCGAACCATCACGCGCCGATTCGGGATACTGCGATGCCCCAAAACCGACGAATCCGATCAGGAATGCGCGCAGCTAAAAAACAAAAACATGTCAACGCGACGCACCGATTTTTTAAATGGATATGTCACCGATCTGCATCTTCCGGAGATACCGGCGATGTCGATAATGACGGGCCACGCGTCGACATCGCCATCCATCCCCTGCGCACGCACGACGCTGTGACCGCGTACACGGTCGATACGCGGGGCGATGTTAAAAAAGAAACACGCTGCGTACCTTTTCGAAGAATACAGCGACATTATCGCATTTTAAATCCATTTGATACACCGGACGTTTCACGGAGATGGGATCGACGCTCTCGCGTAATTCGAGCACCACGTTCGCCAACTTTTTCAAGAAGTCGATCGTCTGATCGAAACGCCGCTGTCGAAACTGCGAATCGACAATCGAAAAATGAACAAAAAAATCGTGCGACGATAAAACCATCTCCGCTTTCGATATCTCTTTTGCGAATGAATTCGTGATATCTCAAAAAAACCGATCGCTCACCTTAGCTTTTTGATGCGGCTCATCAACTTCCATAGGTCTAAACTCGACGCTTGCCATGCTCCCCACAAAACATGGCATCGCTTTCACGATCCCCATGCACGGTACCGACAACGGCCGGGTCGCGCTCTCGTCGGCGATGGCGTGTGGCGGAAGGGTAGCAGGGTGAAGGGGCGTATAAACCGAATGGCGTTGCTCGATTATGCACGACGGCGGCGCCGCGCTCTCGACGGATGCCTTGCAATTCTCATGGACGCAGTTGTATGTCCCCAGGTGAATCTCGGGAGTGAGGAATGGCCGCGGCAACGAAGCGTCTCTGCGATACGAATATTTCGAGGCGGCGAATTAAAATAAATTTGAAACCATACCCGCAAATGTGAACTCAATTCGCGGAAATCGAGCGCACCTGCAATTTGCCGACATAACTTCACGCCGACGCGCCTCCGGCTCGGAATACCCCTTAAAAAAGTTTTTCCGGGCGTCATTGTTCGACCATGCACCCAGGACTCTCTTGAGAACAAAACATTGCGGGTGCGACGAAGTAGTTGTTTCCTCCGGTTCTGGTTCTTCTGGTTCTTCTGGTTCTCCTGGTTCTTCTGGTTCTTCTGGTTTTGGTTTCTCCGCTTCTAGTTTCTCCCGCAGTCGGCTTTGTTTGGTTCTGACCTTCGTTGTTGTGCCGACGCTTTGCGGTGTTGCGACGCATTTCCACACCCCCGTGGATGTGATCGCCTCGGACAAATTCTCCGAATGTCTGTATACGGAGTATAAAGGCTGCAACATGCCCATCGAATACAAAACGGTCATCGGCGTCGCTGTGGATGGAATTCGCTGACGCGACACTTGAAAAAATGAGAAAAAAAACATACGTCTTTCGCGTACGTACCTGTTGGATGCAGTACTTTTCAGCAGCCTTCTCGGGGTCCGAGTTTTGCCAATTCATGTTCGAGATTCTAGAATTTTCCTGGGGAAATTTCAACGCGGCAAATTGCGCCATCAATTCACTATTGTAAACGACCGTCGATGTGAAGTTGTGAAAATCGCTTCGCAGTGTGTAAGTCTGGTGCTTTTTATTCGGGTCGACAATATCGGCAAGTGATAATATTGGCCTCGGTTGTGCGGTACTTTCGGCGAGTTCCGCCTGCTTCTCGACGGTCCACACATCGTTCAACGCGATATTCAGGTTCGAAAGCGGAGTCCAATCCCAACGCTCCTTATTGCTTTTCGCCCGAAAACACGCCACCATTACAGAATCACGCAGCGTCCAAAGCGATGGACGACGAGCGAGCGTGGGGGGTGTCGTCGTTTCTCGATCGCCCGGCGGTTCTTGAGACGGCGCCGACGGCAGCATTTCCCGATCGTCCGGCGACGACACCGGCAACATTTCTTGATCGTCCGGATGCGACGCCATGTTTTCTATCGCCGATGGCAATTTGAACGTCGTATTAGAATTGATCGCGGGGTCTTCATCATCATAGCGCGACGGCATAATCAGCATATCCGACGAAAAATTTAGACCACCGAGCTCTTCAAGTTGAGTATCGGTCGATATTCCACGAGCGAGGTTTGATGCTAGCTGGATAATCGAAGCTTTCAAAGCTCGTAGGAACTGGTCGTCGATCGGCTCGCCCGCCGACGGCTCGCCTGCCGATGGCGGTTCCGAAAGTAATCGTGATAGCGCGTCTTTCAGCGTGGTGTTGCCCACGATGTCGTCGCTCATTCGAAGATCATCAGGTATGAGCCGCCTCACCAAAAGCTCCGCCTGCTGTTGAGTTTGTGGTTGAAGATCATCGCCGGTCTTTTCAAAGTTCAACAGAGCGTCCACGCCGGTCCAAATATCATTCATCACGATGAGTGGGCGAGCAACATCTCCGTGGGTGAAATTCACGGTGGTGGTTCGAATGGATTCGTACTGCATCAGCTCGGCATGTAAATTCTGGAATAGGCAGGTCTCCGACGAGGGCCGCTTCTTACAAGGACCGCATTGCGGCAAATCGTAAAACGCTTTAAGAGAGATAACCCTCGGATCGGTACAAAGAAGAGAGTGGTGTTCGGACGCTTCCGACGGGTCCCGCGGCGTTTCGGGCGAGCGGGTCCACAGATTGGCCAGAACTTGAATACGCGCCCTTTTGATGATATTCTCAATATCGGAGGTGAACGGTAACGGGGTTGCGTCATTCATGATTATTGAATAATGGATCGTTTATGTTATCGGACGACGGTAGTTTTTTTTTTGCGGCGGTGTCGTCGTCGACGCTCGTGAAATATATCGCGATCACGCACGATGACAACGCTTGCAACGAATATCACTTCCAGCGGTGAGAGCGTCCTCGCAAGTTTTACTTCTTACGCTCTGACTTTTATCGTTTGGGTGTTCTACTATTTATACTTTTTGTACACTCCGTAATCTTTCGTTGTCACGACCGACCGTTTCGTGTGAGCGCGCAGCGAATGACTCGATTTCATCATTATCATCAACGCGGTGCGAGCTACTCGTCGATACGAGGGAAGGCGTTACGCTGTTGAACGCGTTACGCGATAATTCGGTACCGTTCACCAGGCGTCTTTTACACACCGGTGATTTTCACATCACACGCGCGGGTCGTTTGTTGTTGACCATCGAACGCAAAACGTGGTCGGACCTCGAGAATTCGTGCGTCGATGGTCGTTTCCGTGATCAATTGCTGCGCGCCTGCGCGGCCGCCGCCGACGCAAAAGCCGCGCATGTGCTGCTGGTGGAGCACGCGACCGTCCCCTCGGATGCGCGCTTGCGCACGCGCATCGGAAGTTCCAGCGGACGCGGCGGTAACAAGGGTATCATGGCGCGTTCGGCGACGCATCGATGCAGCGTGATGATGGGCGTGCCCGTGCTGCGCACGGCGGATATCGCCGACACGGTTTCGCTATTAGCGTGGCTACTGCGCAAAGCGAACGAGGAACACTTCGCGTGCGAGCTGGCGACGAGCGACGAAGCCTCCGAATCGAATTCGCACGCGCGCTCTCTGAAAGCGATGGATGACGGTCGTCGCGGATACTACGGCGGATCGATCCACGCCAAAAAGTCTCAAAATACGGACAACCCGCGCGCGTGTTGGACGAATATGCTCACCGTCATTCGCGGCGTCTCCGAACAAGTGTCGAGATCGATCACCAAAACATACGCTAGCCCGTTCGAATTATTGTTATCCGGACTCACCGACGTTCCCGAGGCGTTGAGAGAATCGATTCGAAACAAAATAGCGGCGAATCTGCGCGATGTCGATATCGACGGCAAGAAATCGCATAACAAACTTCATGAAAAAACGGGAAAGCGGCGCCGAGTCGGACCGACGGTGGCCGAACGACTCGCGAAATGTATGGTACCGTGACAGCGGCAAAGTCTAGCGCGCTTCGTATACATTAATTGATAATCTCATTTCCGATTAGCGGCCGACAGCTTGCGCGCGTGCGTCTGGTAAAAGTTACGAATGCTGCTTCCTTCGTCGATCGTCGGTTTTTTCAAACGACAAACCATCAGCGCGTCATTTCGCATCGTCGCGATGTCCACGGCGGACATCGGTATTTGCGCGCTCGAATGTTGTTCGATCAATATGTCCACCAGTCGCCCGTACCCGTGGTCCGCCGCGATGCGAATCGCGTCGCGTCCATCATCGGCTCGCTCGTCGGTGGTGTATCCGACGGAGAGAGCTCGGAGCGCCAGACGCGCGAAATTCGCGCGCGCGGCCACGATCAAAGGAGATATCGCGCGTTCGTCCGCGGCAAGGCCGGGATCCGCCTCCAAAACCGCCTTCCGAGCGTTCAACTCCTCCTCGCTCGCGTGTTTCCAAAAGGAGGCGGTTGGAGATGCATCGTAATCTTGTTCATTCTCGAGGTCCGAATGCCCATCGTATCCGGATTCTTGGTCGCATTATCGCCACGCATTCTTCGGCCTATGGCTATCTGCGAGGCACGCACGGCGACCGTGATGGTCGTCGTGCGGTGGTGGACCTGGCAAAGGGATGCGTTGAGGTTGGCGTGCGCGAGTCCCGCCAGGACGAGCATTCAGCGCTGCGGTACCCGGCTGGGGTCGACCCGAGGCCTATCTTGGCCAGGGAGGCTCGCCTTGTCCGCGAGAACAAGGCGCGGGATTGGAGGCCCGACGAGGAGACCCGCAAGGCCTCCCTCCTACAGCGAGCGCCTGGACTTCGACTTTTACAAGTTCATTAGAGACAAGTACGTTCTACCCCGTAACCTCGCTCAGGTATCACTCGCGGAGCTGTCGCACGAGGTGGGGGCTCTATGGGTGGCCTGGGCGAGGCACTCTGGATCCTCGCCCCAGGCTGCGCCCGGGGAGGCGGCGCATTCTTCGGCTCTGGCGAGCGGTGCTGCGGGCGGAGCTGAGGGGGCTGCGGACGCGGAGGTGATAAAACGCATTTTCCAGAAGCTGGACTTCGTGGAGGCGTACATTCGTATGGAAATTAAGAAGAAAAACGGTGCGGCTTCCCCTGCGGCCGTTGTGGCGGATGCCAAACGGAAGCGGGGTGGCCTTAAGGGCTATCGCGCGGGGTAAACCGCCCAGCCGGCGGTTGGATTCGACGTGGCCACGAAGCGGGCCAAGCCGCTGTGCCCGCGGTGTCCTGGAGGGGCGCATCACGGCTGGGTACAGTGCCCGCTTGGGGGCCTCAAGCCGGAGAATGCTGGCACGGCAGCGGCGTATTGTGCGCCTGCGGAACTCTCCCCTGAGGAGCAGCACTCCCTATCTCTCTGCTTCGTTTTCCAGCAGGCTGCGGAGGAGGGGGCTGCGGCATTCGCTGGAGCTGCGGAGCGGTATGGTGCTCCAGCGGTCCTTCACGGTGACCGTGGGTCGGCTGGGGGCATTGACCTCTCCGCCTACGGGTTTGCGGTGGACTGGCCGGGCGCATCCGACGACTCTGACGACAGTGACGACGAGGCCCTGGGCGAGATTGGCGAGCTAAAACGTCAGGTGGAGGATATGGCTGCATGGCGCGGGGTGTCCTTCACGCATGCTTCGTTGGAGCCGCAGCCTGAGGCTGTGCCGCCTACGGCGACACTGCCGCAGCCTGCGCGCGGCTGCCGCTCCCCCGCAGATACTGTGCGTTGGCAGCACCGGGCTGGGGCGCATTCTCAGCTCGCGGTGTCACTGCCGCATGCACGGGCACCAGACTACGTGGTGCCTGAGCGAGCCGCAGGGTCCCTACGTGCACGGGCCTGACGGTCTGGCATACGGTCTGACCTTCGCGGGCGATCATTCGCACGTGGCTACTGGTGAGCCGACCCCTGTAGGCATGCACCGCTTGGGGATTACGCCCGGGGACACGAGCGAGGACGAGGATTACGACAGCGACGAGGCGGACAAGGAGTTCGACGATAAATTGGCGGCAGACAAGACAGCCTATGTTACTGGCAACGTTGCGGCTGCGGCCCCATCCAGCGGTGGGGGGTCGGGCCTGCGGCGTTGGGCAGTCTCCCTTTGCATCCTACATGCCCAAGTGGCTGCTGGTTAGTACGCTGTTGCTCTGCATTACCGCTGTGGGCGCATTACAGGCGTCTAGTGGCTTTCAGCCAGGTGGTGCCTATCCGCCTGCGGGATTCCACACGGAGTGCGTGGGGCTCTGGGGCATGCCGCTTGGTCGGACGCGAGAGCGGTCCGTGGCTGGTGGTGCATCCCACTTCCCGAACCCGCCCTACGATGATTCACCTCCGCCTCCGCTGGATGCTCTTGCGGACCTCCTCCCGGTGGCCCTTGAGCCGGACGTTCTGGCCGCGTATCAGCGGGGCTTTCTTGCGGCTCTGCGGCTGCGAGATTCGCCGCAGGCGGTACCTGGTGTTGGTGGCACGGCTGCGGGGGATGCTCTGCGGACGGTGGTGCCACCGTCTGGTGGTGAGATCTACGAGCTGGCCGCCGGGATTGACGTTCCAGGAGACGAAGACGGAGCAGTTGCTGTTGACGCGGGAGCTGATTCTGAGTATTTCGAGATCTAGCGAGCATCCTCGCGGGGGCACTGTACCTGCCTGTTCGGGGGTTAGTGTTACCTGAGGGATTTGTGTTCACCAGGCAGCGGGACCAGTGACACAGCCGTTTTGATCTTTGTTGGACACACGAAAATCGTATTGACTAGTGTGCACGCACGTTTCTGCATTTTCGAGATTTAGAGATGCATTTGTTTTGGTTTTCAGATTTCTGTAGTGGATTCCTAGATTACTTTGTGTGCTGTGTGGCTCGGTTGATCCGACAGTATATGGGCTCTGCGGCCCGAGATTCCCATTAGCAGTATTCATTGTTGTCTGTCACCACACTCCTCATGGAGGTGGTGCGTGCTAGGATTAGCTAGTTCGGGCAGCCCTGACCGGGAGTCCCGGTGCAGGCCCTCCTAGAGCTACTCTGCTGGGTCCATCTCTGAGTATGGTGACCCGTGACTGATTTGGCAGCTTGCCACGTGGGCGGTGCCACTAGTTTGACCCGTCACCCTATATTAGGGTTTACGGTTCTTGGTTCTTGGCTGATTTATCATATCATATATATCGAAAGCGGTTCGTTTACCTTCCTCTGTGTATCTATATATTTTGAGGAGTATCCGTAGGGATATTCCAGTAAAAAGTTTGCCAAGGCCTAACTGTGGTGTACCTGGGGGCGAAAACATGAGCACTCTGTCGGGTCATGTGATGTCAGACTTTCGTTTGAGAGGACATGCCTCACGTTAGTTATTACTCAGATACTCACTACAGTACAGTGTCACTCAACTGCACTGCGAGTTGCGAGTTCGCGTTCGTACAAACGGAGATCTGAAAATTTCGACACGAGATCTCGATCGAGAATTAGCAATGGGCCATGCAATTGCGATGTCGGCTCAGAATCGCCGAAAATGACAGAATGATGATTTCAGCGATTCAGAGCGGCCGATCAGAATTATTTTCCCCGTTGAGACTGATTTCAGTCTCTCGCAGTTTTCATTTTGCTTTCCCGTCGCTAAGCAAAAAGGGCCGGCAGTCCATATTTGACTTGATGCATATGCACTATCTGCGTGATAGTGAGCACGCATATGGTGCGTATGTTATTCCCAAGACTGTTAGGAACACTGGGGTACCAGCAATCTTGGGATCAAGTAACCAGCCACTCTCAACATTCTTAGATGTCCGCGAGCTTAGCCCTTTGCGGAAAGTGTCAACGTTTCACGTAAAAGTGATTTGCAGGTGATTTTTGCTTGTATCTTTTGATTGGCTTTGAGTTGGTTAAAAAGTGAGATGGAATATTGATGCTGAGACTCTTGCGCATCCGTTGCGCGCATCCGATATACCGCATGCTCGATTGAGTGCTCCGAGGTGTGAGCTCACGAAATGGAGCTCAATTTCAAGAATGTCTTCATAGTGTGTCGCAATTCACCGTGCGAAACGAGTTGTAGTATCAGTGTGCTTCCTAAGAAGCTTACTAACACATGAGACATGTGAACCGCTTACAGCCCTTCGAAAAAATGAGTTTGCAAATTTAGGTTGAACATTCAGTGCATCGAAAACCCTGAATTTTTCATCTGAATCGCCCGTTGCGAATCTCAGACCCGTCGTTAAAACTGGTTTGGGAATTTCGACGACATGTCGGTCTGTCGCGTTTTTGATCATGGCGATTTGATTGGCCGGAAAATTCTGAAATGAAGACATGCGACATCCGACATGCCCGACATTATCTTTTTTGGGCCGACACTATCTCTGCATGAAGAAGAATTCTGGAGATACTGTCGGCCCAGCAAAAAAGATAATGACGACCACTTTTGTGTCCAGTTTGTCG
>LGRX02012840.1:0-20591 GCA_001247695.2 Cymbomonas tetramitiformis
CCCCCAGGCCCTAATGCTCCATCATGTTGACTTTTTTCTGCTTTTCTGATAGTACGATAGAGTGCATGGAGTCCACATGTACCTTATTGCTTCACCTGCTAACAAGTGTGGAACAGTTTGATCCAGCATGCACTCGCAGCGCCTCTCCGCGTTGCCCTGCTGCCGATTTACGACTGCAACTGGGCAGCAGCTTGAGCCCCCCTGGAAGCCGGCGGACGGGCTCACCAATTGCACCGTCGGGTGCGTAGCATTTTCCTCAGCAGTGGCGGCTGCAGCCTCCGGGGTTGGATGCTGGTGCAGTGACGCCACGACGTTGCCCTTCATGCAGGCGTGAACCAATGGCCGCCCTCCCGACACCTGGTCCGATTCCGCCCCTCTCAGCGCTCATTCCAACCTGTTGGACGGAGGCACACAGCTCACTGCACCGCTGCTCTAGCCCGAATGGATATCACCACGTCAAAGGCAGAGACGGCTGCAATGCACAGGCCATGCTCCCTGCACACGTCAGGCACACCGATGATGTGGCCGGATGCGGTGACATGGCGCAGGCATGCCCAAAGCCGCACACTGTGTATTTTTGTGGGCACCCGGCGCGCTTCATACTCTTGCATGTCCCGAGTTCAGTTCTGCATCCCATGCAGGAGATCCACAGACTGCTCTGAAAAACTGAAAGCACTGGCGGTTCCAACCCCACCTGATCAGCCGTCCAGGCATGCTGCAGCTTGCCATCCTCTAGCCGCCTAGAGAACAACACCAGGCACAGCGTGTGAGAGCTGTGCCTCGTAAACCGGCGTTTTTGTCAAGGGGTTATGGACGTTGCAGCAGTGATGGGGCTCACGCAGGTCTAAGAGCACCGCTTAGGGGCGACAGGCGTTGCAGCAGCGAGGGTCACGCAGGTCTATGAGCACCGCTTAGGGGCGACAGGCGTTGCAGCAGTGAGGGTCACGCAGGTCTACGAGCACCGCTTAGGGGCGACAGGCGTTGCAGCAGTGAGGGTCACGCAGGTCTACTTATGAGCACGTAGCTGACATAGATGAGAGCAGTTGGCGAGAGTCGTTGAAGTTTACGGGTGCACACCACACCACCAGAGTCTGCTTACTTGCACTGAAACCGCAAACCAGGCCTTCACTCTGCAATCGTACAATGTCCCCCTTACCTTCCTCTGATGATGCACAAGCACGCCTTACCTCCCTCCAAGGCCTCGCCTCACATCCTTCTGCGCTCCGATGCTACCCGCAAGGTGACTGCTCTAGACAACCGGCTTGCATAGCCAGCAACCATAACGCACGAATAGCCATCTTGCCCTTCTTTAGTCTTGGCGCAATCAGTCCTATCTCCGATCTTACTTCTGATCTCGGGGCCAAGCATCGCTTGCAGCTGGTGAAATGCGTACAAAGAACAACGTGGGGTCCCTTCGGAAGACCTAGCCATGAGGTGGCAGGGTATCGCTCATCTTCCTGTGGGGACCCTGGGGGGTGTGCTGCGAGTTGAGTGCCTCTTCCCTGGGACCTACCCTAAAGGCCTTGCCCCTAAAGCAGCTGATCTCTTAGGGCCTGGTAACGGTGCAGGGCGCTGATGAAGGCCGGCAATGAGGTGGGAAGGGGCCCACAGAACAGTAAGGAGCCATCGGTGTAACGGGGGTAGGATCGACAAAAATGGAGGAAACCACAGGAGCTGCGCAGTGAGGGGGAGGGGCGGCAGAGTGAGGCGGGCGCGACGAGAGGGGGGGGAACACACCATCAGAAGTGTGCTTACAGGAAGCTTGTCCACTCTCAGAGTGAGCAATCTGGTGAAGGGAACGCCTTGGCGCGGCTGCTTCCACACCTGATGCACTCACAAGCACCACGCGAGCAAACTTAATGCACTCACGAGAATCATGCGAGCACACACAGCATGTTAAAACACGTGCGAGGCGGACAGCGTGGCGCCCAGAGCCGGAGCCCGTGGAGGACCCAAAGCGCGCGGAGAATAAAATACGACGGTGTTCGATTGAATGCTACCGAAGTATGTATACAAGTGATATATGTATACAAATGTGCATGTGGGGGTCTATATGTGATTGAGTGACGCGGGCATTCACCGTGCCCTTTAGGATGGCCTACCTTGATCTCACCCTGGTTGGTACCCACCGCTATGTAGGTACCATCGAAAACCATGCTCGCCACCTGAAGGAAGCACAGCACAACGCCGCCTCTTGTGAGGCTCAGAATAGATGTTTCAAGTTCACACGTCAGCCTGAGGACGAAAGAGTTAGGGCACGGCTCACTGACACAACACCGTTCTTTCAACCTGCGCGCCGCTGCTTTCGGTTTCTGACGTGTGCATCCACGATCGACGAGACGCCCACAGCGCGCCACATAACACTGAAGCGTGAGAGCGGGACCCCCGCAACCACGATCCTACGGAAATCAAAGGTGGGAGAATGGCCTCCCATGGGCGATGATAAAAGCTGTAACGGGATGCACTGTCTCCGCTCTGAAGTGAGTCCTTCGCGTGGGCCGCGCGCGGAGGCAACACGCGCTGTCTCATGCGCTCGCCCTGCCACGATAACACCGCAGACCAAAAAGAAGCGGGTATAGTATGGCGGTGCTCTACCGACAAACCCAGCCTGAGGTGGCCACGTAAGCCTGGGGCAACAAGGGGGCGCACCGAGGCTGCGACGGACAAGTCCACAGTGCCTTCCTCCGGGCCGTCCCGTTCGCTGACCTGGGAGAGGGGCACACATCACGACGACAGACTGCATGATGAGGACAGAGCTATGCGTGTAGAAGGAGACGGCGGTAATAAGGAAGCATGCGATCAATGCCAAAGAGCGAATAAATTCAAGTGAAAAGCCGACTTTTCAAATTGCTACAGAAATCATCTCTTTTCGGATGCCGCGTCGAGCCCTCGCTCTTCGGTTCGGAAGGGGGCAGGAATGAGCGCAAGCGTGCTGGAAGATCCTGGAGAGTGCGGGGAAGGACCTGAAGTTTTATCAGTTCTGTCCAATTCTTGGTCTCAAATATGGTAAGTGTCCCTGAGAATTTGGAGCACTTGGCGCTACTTAGGAAAATAGCTCGGTCTCTGAACGGAGGAAGATGGCGAGGGCGGTGTAGAGGCGCACCGTAAGCAGCGTTGTCCGCAGCAATAAGAAAAGGACCGTGGATCGCAACAAGAGTGATGCGGACCTGATCAACTTAGGACGCCTTAAGGAGACAGAAGTGTTGCTTAGAGAAATAGCGCTCTGCACAAAACTGTGGGATCTTACCTGCTTGGCTTCTGGGGAAAAGTCCAGCATTGGACGGAACCTATGTGACAAACCAAGGGGCAAAGACTTTTAGTCTGGTGCACTATTCTAATTAAATAGGATGCACGTTTGGTATGTACTTAGGTGTCAGTCTTTGAAACGAAACTCTTTACATGTGCCCAACGTCCGTCGTCACATGTAGAAGCGCCCTTAGAGCTTAGCAGATATTTTCAAAATTTAAAAGGAAATAATTACCCTGTAGGGCCGCCGCCTTCCGCTTCGAAGCCCTGCCAGCCCTTGATACCCTTGGTGTACCCGGTTGCCACAAGTCGTGGAGGGAATACATTCGTGAGAGCAATTTGTGTAATGCTTGCATCGGTGTGTTGCAAAGGGACGCAGCATGTGTTCAGCGCTGCTCGCTGCATTTCCTCGAGCTGTACCATGTCTACAGAGATGCTCCAATAATTCGCGAGCAGGCCTCGGACAATCACAACAAAGCGAGCTGCAGTTCAACAAATTGAAGACTCTTCAGAACTGATGAAGTCAGACGAGAGTCAAGTGGAATTGCTCAAGTCCTCAAGAGCAAGACGAGAGACGAGGACCGAGCAGCTTTGACAAATGTAATATTGGGGAAAAATCTTTAGATTGTCCGCCTCTTTGAAAAAGTCCGTTTTATGACGTGACGCTTTTGTGTATTGGGGAAAAATCTTTAGATTGTCCCCCTCTTTGAAAAATCCGGTTTTTTATGTCACGCTTTTGTGTATTGGGGAAAAATCTTTAGATTGTCCCCCTCTTTGAAAAATACGGTTTTTATGTCACGCTTTTGTGTATTGGGGAAAAATCTTTAGATTGTCCCCCTCTTTGAAAAAGTCCGTTTTATGACGTCACAAATTTGTGTATTGGGGAAAATCTTTAGATTGTCCCCCTCTTTGAAAAATCCGGTTTTTTATGTCACGCTTTTGTGTATAAATTTTTAAAGGTTCATTTCGCCGAAAACCAGCTATTCCAAAACGAACACTGCTTTGTGTCACGCTTTTCGAGCGTGACGCTTTTCGAGCGTATGCTTTTCGAGCGAGACGCGTTACACCCACTCAATTTAACCCCTGTTACGCACTTTAGCGTCGTAGATGAAAACTGCGAAACGATTCGTGTGTCGTGGATAAGTATGTGTCGCACGCGGCAGTATATAATTTGATATTTAGAATATTCAATACAAAGCCTCTTTATATTTAATTGGTCAATATAATTATAATATATATATATTTAATTTTATTGGAATTGCACAGTGTCACGACTGTTGATTATAAATATAACTTAGCACCGTATAACTTAACACTGTTTTAATATGACTTATTTAATTTTAAAATAAGACAAAGACTTTATTGACGGTATAAATATTTGGATGTGGTCGACTGGACATTGACAAATAAGACGTTACCCGTAATTTTAACGAGGAAATTACCTCTGTACTGTACTGTCGTTTGGTCTGTACTGTCTCGTCTTTGTACTGCGTCCGTGACAGCATGTCAATTTCCGCGTCTCTGGTTGGAGGTCCACCGTTTTTCGTCGACGGCAGTACAATGCAGACAAAAAGGACGACAGTATAGAGGCGGAGGCGTGGATGTCGCCAAAATGAAATTAAGTATGGTGCGGAACGGCCGGTACATGCTACAGTACCCTCGACAGTATACGGAGTACAACCGACAGTACAGACTACAGTACCGACGACAGTATACGACAGTACAGACGACAGTACAAAACGTGGTGGAAAATACTGCATGCCCCTCTCTCGTCTGCCTGCTTTCAAACAGTTCAAGTTGAATATTTCTGCGTATGCCTTCTTCAAATATTGAGCACACAGTAAATTATTTTAAGTCCCTGACAGCCATGAATACTTCTGAAGCACCTACTGAGCCTATCCCTGCGCCCGAGACCCAACCGCAAATCCCGCCCCCTTCCATCATACCCACTCCGGTGACTCTGTGTGTGGATGATGACGACCACATGTTCACGAAGAGAAAACAGCCCGCTCCCAAAAGAAAGGCCGCTTCAAAAAAAGCCCCCGCAGCCAAGAAAACCAAAACCGAGAAACAGAAACTCGATGCCCCCGCGAGAGTCTCAAAACAACAACCGGCTATGACGCTTGTCGAGGTCGAGTTTCTGATCGAGTCTCGCTTGAAACGCCAGAATCAATTCGAGGGAACTATTGCCAAGAACGACGACATTTGGAAGATTATCACGGCCGAGCACAACAAGAAGTTCAACGTCGCTAGATTGTTTACATCACTTCGCAAACGCTACAGCGTGGAGACAGCGCAGTACCGCGAGTACTACTACGAGTGCAACAAGGAGTGGACTGGAATGTCCCGCGACGAAAAAGAGGAGCAATCTGAGAACGTTGTTCGACCGACTCACGCCGACATCTTTGAGAAGTTTAACTACAACAAACGTCCACTCGTTATCCCCGAAACCTTGTACGACGGCGAGTGCGACACCTGCAACTTTCAGCAGAATCCTGATGGAGGAGACCAAACTTTCGGAGAGGAGGACGCACAGGTTGGACAGTGTGGGGCGACGAAGTAAAGTAGATAGCAAGCTAGCAAAGTACACACTATATGTTAATAATAGTATTTGTAAAGAGTTATCTACTTGCATATCATAACTTGTGTATCCCGAAAGCATACAATAAAGCATCACACTTGCATAAGTCCTAGTGGATCATACATCAAAGCATCCTCCTCTGGCATATTGCGGTATTCCTCACGCAACTGCCATAGCGTGTCTCGCAAGTCGTCACGTCGTGCCGCCATTTCGGGATGGACGGTTGCAGAGCTTCGAGCTTTAGGGAGAGCATGGTGTATGCAGTGGATAATGTTCTTCCTGGCACAACGTGGGCAAGCGGGTGGAGGGTAATGTTCCATGAGCTCGAGCATCTCTGGATCAGGGTTGTTGTGAGACAAAAACAGTGCATAGTCAGGGTCTTCCATGCCTGGAAATAATATGCACATATTATGCAAGACCATAGAAGCATATATCAAACCGGACGTGGTGTTGTGAGGCAGATCGGATGGTCTCATATTAAATCTAAACTTATTCTTCCACATACCAAAAGCTTGCTCAACATAAAAACGAGTCGAGGATAAACAAAAGTTGAACCATACTTGTTCCGCGGTGGAAGGAGACGAATAGGGCACCATAACATAAGGGCCAAGAGATAAGCCTCCATCCGCTAGCATGAGACCATCCGGGCCACCCAAGTAACCGATGGGATCGAGTTGAGCGTTCCGCCAATATACACTGCGTTTGAGAATTGTGATATCCGAAGCACGACCTGGGTAACCAACTATACTATTATCAAAGCAATAATAACTATTCACGAAGGCGAACACAAGAATAGAATACCATCCCTTATAGTTCTTGTAATCTTCCTTGGTTAAAGAGCACTTAGGATTATAAGGAACGTGCGAACCGTCGCCAGTGGTTGCGACATCAGACAAACCGCGGCGATTGCCAAAGCGTTCTTTTATCTTAACTAGCTCTTGGGGTGTAGGCTTTCTCATGTATCTAGGTCCATGGACCCTTTTAACGCCAACATGAAAAGCGACCAACCACTTAACGAAAACCGGGTGAGAAACTTTAAGCGCATGCACAGTCGGAGCCAGAGGACCACCATGGGCCAAGAAGTAAATGCAACCGTAAACTTTATATTTCGCGGTGAACCTATACTTTGGAATAAAGCCGGCATTGTCACGAAAGAATCCGTTTGCTATAAGGTCGTCACTAATACGATTGCAAAGACCACGAGACATACGCATGACCTTATAGAAACGATCTTCGGGCCACTCAAAGAATATGTGATAGGGGGTAGAGTCGCGCCAATCTCCCCGATTCAAATGTATACGCCGCGTGGACTTAATGTATGCAACTTCCTCTTCGGGAAAGACAACATCCAAGCTTGCTTGGATGTCACCTATACCGAAGAGTTCCTCAGGATCTTCGGTATCTTCACCCGCGAGACGATTGCGGTTGCGTTTTGCCGTGGCCATACTTCGCAGCCCAAGGCTTTGAAGTAAGCCAGGACAAAAGGCAAGCGATATCATCAGGAAAATAATAAACTGTCTCTGCTGTGCGGTCGGCATATTGCGAAGAAAACACTCAACTGTCCGTTAACTTTTTTGAAATTCAAAATTATTTTTTGGCGACAGCGACAGTACAGCCGATGAAACAGGGCAGCGCAGTACAGCGATAATATTTCGCTTAAACCTTCGGGCTGTACTGTACTGTCGCACGGCTGCCACGTCGGCACATAATTCCCCAAAATCGACAGTACAGTACAGAAAACCGACAGTACAGTACAGAGGTAATTTCCTCGCTAATATTCCGGGTTAGACGTATGACAAGACATGAGACGCAGTCTGTAAAGCGTAAAGCTTCGAGAATGAAAGTTGATGACAATGTCATGAACGTCAGCTGTACAGTACTCTAATGTTTAACTATCATTGGTTAACTATGACTAACTTTGACTATCTGATATTAAATTATGACAGGGGTGTCAGCGGGGGTCTGTAAGGGCCGCCAGGGGGGTCTGAAAATCAGTTTTGGCCGTTTTAATCGGCCGTGGAGGCCCCCCTATCGTGACCCCCCTAATTCTTGTGTGCATTCAGGGTTTAGGGTTTGGGTTTGGCAGAATTATATCAGAATTACGTCAGAATTACGTCAGAGTGTGTCATAGTGGCGGCTACGCCGCCGCCGGTGCCGGTGACTGTGGAATTTGAATATGTCTTATGTGTTAAATATGGGCGTGCTATAAGAAACGGCGCGGCCTTAAATCACTATATTTATATTTATATATTTTCATTTAATAAAATTTAAAAAAGGGAGGTGGGAGGTGGAGGTTGGGTAATTTCAAAAAGTATTTTAGAATTCACATAAATATATCATTTCATTTTATTGTCATTTGAAAAACTTTTCCAAAAAGTAGCACCGCCCACCGCCCAACCTCCCTTTTTATGAAAAATGGGAAAGTAAGAAGATGTAAGAAGATGTAAGTAAATGATAAGTAAATCACACACTAATGATTTGTTTTGACCACGCACGGCAGCATATTCACCGTCATTTTACGCACGGCCTTGCGCGTGCGCGAGATTATTATTGGGTCCTACCGCCCCGTCATCGATATTTGAAATTGCGAAGAATCCCGTGTCTTAGATCCGGTTTTCATTAACCGGGTTGCCCCTTTAGGGGGTGTGGGGTTTGCGGGTGGGGGGTCTTGATAAATTTTTTAAATCCCCCCCAAAAAACTCTAGGTAGAGATATTTTATGTGTATGAATGTTTAATTATTTTTGTATTCTCCCCCCCAAAAAAAAATATAAAAATAAATATATATATATGCGTACGTGATACATATTTATATACATAATGAAAATCACTTTTTGAAGAAAAACTTTTGGGGGCTAAATTTCACTAGTCATATTCCAGAAAAAAACTTTCAAGCCTGAAATTCCCTTGTCATATCTTGTCATAAGTCATCGACGATCGAAATATTACATTAAAAAAAATATTGCATATCTGACGTACATTTATATGCAATGCCGACAACGTTGAGTATAAATTATATTTTGACTTTGGAATGATTCTGTTTTGTATATAAAACGGAATAATACCGATAAACGGAATAATACCAATGCGGGTTTTTCTAAAATTTATTTATAAAAATCTATATAAAATTTATACATTACAACTTCAATTGGAATGTTTTCGGATGACCGTTCCGGATTATTCCTATTAAATTTGTAATGTAGTTTACAATTTCGACCGAAGACCGTCAGATTAAAATTAACAGTCCGAGTTTATTCTCATCGAAATTTAATCTGAGATGGGTCACTCGTGGAGCGAATGGATTTGCTAATAATTATTTATTGCAACGTGGCGGTCTGAAAACGGGTAAAAATCGGAATCCACATAGGTAGGTCATATGTGGCTTTTTTCCACGTAGATACCACATAGGCAAGTGCTACGTGGCTCTTTCCCACGTAGATACCACATAGGCAGGTCCTATGTGGCTTTTGTCCACGTAGATTGAACTTAGACACTTCCTATGTGGCACTTAATAGTCTGAACTAAATTATAATTTATATATCGATAGAGTCTATGCATCGACTGTGCATCTGAAGTATTATTATATAAATTATAATCAGTTTCACTTTATGTCTCGCGCCCTTGATTATATTTTGCAGTCGATTAAATCGCACGTCTCAGATTGTGAAATGTTTGTAACTCAAAAATAATAACACTTGCCAATCGAGCATTGCATAGTCCAGCGAAGTTTCGCGTGGCGATGACATCACATTAGCAGCTTCGCGATTGAAAATTCTTTATGACGATTGGACAGAAATTTTTAATCGAACGAATGATACGAAACCGCGCTAATTTACGATTGCTTGCGATAAACTTTGCAGAGTCATAGCAAAGTCATAGCAGAGTCACATAATCAAAGATAATGTCTCCAATGATTTCATCTTTTTACTGCCTACTCACAAATTTTCAAATATGATATCCAATCGCATCGCTTTATTATTGTCTAATCACGATGCCGACTTCTATTTCTTGCAGAGTCATCATTTTCAGTTATATATTTTGCATCGTCAGCTTGCTAAATTATAGATTGTGCAGAGTCATTGCCTAATCACGATTATATATTTTCGCTTTTCGTATGTTTCGCCTAGTCATCATTTAAAATCGTGTGCTTCTATTATATAAATTATATTCAGTTTCACTTTATGTCTCGCGCCCTCGATTATATTTTGCAGTCGATTAAATCGAACGTCGCAGATTATAAATCGAAAACGTCTCTGCGTCCTAGGTGCATTTTAATCGACGGGGGTGTATCGCGGGTATATATCATTTTATGGGGGGCAGAACAGGGGGGGAGGATTTTTAGTTTAATTCTTATTTTCAATTCATTTAATTCATTTTTTATTTAAATTAACTGCGCTTAATTCTGCGGCTTGCAGCGGAGGGACTATTTCAATTATTATTTTAATAGGAACGGCGCAGCCTTAAATTAGTATATTTATATGTATTTTTCATTTAATAAAATAAAAAAAGGGAGGTGGGAGGTGGGAGGTTGGCTTTTTTAAAAAGTATTTTAGAAATCAAATAAATAATATAATATATTTCATTTTCACTATAAAAAAGTTTTGAAAATCTAAGACCTCCCACCGCCCAACCTCCCTTTTTTCAAAAAATGATTTTCTACTTTTTAATTTGATTTAATTCATTTATTTTTATTTAATTGCGCTTGAATTTTTTCTAAGGCGGCTTTTCGCTCGGCCTCGGTGTATTCTTTGCTATTAAAGTATTGAGTATATGCCGTATTTGGTTCGTGAGCCGCTATTTCCGAAAGCCGAATCATATCGACTTGGAAAATTTTGGAATAAATGTTTTCCGTCATTTTCCTAAACGTTTGATTACCGACACCGATAATTGAATTCATTTTTTTGCCCAACGATGTAGATGTGAATGGTCTTGGGGGCTTTGCATTGTTTTCTAGAAGATACTCTCGTGGATTGTTCGAGTCCTTAATGGATTCTTTAATATACTTTTGAACTAATGGATTCATTGTATAATCGATTTTAACCCCTTAGTTGCGACACGTTGAGAATTCTCAACAAGGCCTCGAAAATGAGAGCGTGTCTTACCATGAAACTGAATATGTGCGGTTGGCGCATCGAATATTGTAAGGTTTGTGGGTGCACTCATGATATATGGCTACAGGTTAACCAATAGTATAGCACATATACTAGTGCGATATATCTCTCACGTGTTAGTATTTCCAAACCCAAATTTGTCTATTTGTGTCATTTTGCGCTTAAATTTGGCTTTGAAAAGTAGCTAACCAAGCCATAAACATCCCGTATTGGTAAGCATATACTTGGCCATGTGGAAATATACGATAGAAATGGATCCCAACGCCAGTCTCGCATGCAACATGGGGTATTATATCACCACATAGTCTCATTTTATGAGCAAAATCACCTGAGTTTTAGCTTAAGTATGGAAAACGTTTGAATCCAAGTGTTTTTTCGGTGTTTTTTTGGCCATTTTTGGTATTTTTTGGCACATTGGGCGGTATTAATGCGTACTATGGATTAGGGATAGTCTAACATGTTAATTTCCACGATATTTTACCATGATACAAGTCAATAAGACTGCAGTCACGCATCGTACACAAGACGTATGCGTAATTTCTATGCTCAGAATACTCAAAATTTTGGTTGGATAATCCATATATCTCGAGATATACGATAGATATAGCTATACCATGATTCGTTGTGACTTATTTGATGGTCTCCTATAACATACATGATGTCGCATGCGTGCATGCGGCCATGATCACGCAATACTTTGAATTGTCCCCAAACCACATATTTTTGCAAAAAATTCCAACCGCAACTAAGGGGTTAAAGCTATTTCCCGTTTTTAAGTCGTGAATTCGTGTATGTCCGTTATTGAAATTGTAATAATTCCCATTGGGGTCGGTCATTTCGTTGTCACTTTTTACAAGTTTGACGTTGTCATAGTCGATACGAGGAGTGAAACTAAGAGAGCCTTTATTCAAGTCTTGGTCCGAATACATTCCGATGCTATATAACATCGCGATGAGATGGTCCATCGAACTTGGGTTTTTTCTACGCAATTCTAATTCATTCTTAAAGACGTTGATAAAATCGTCAACGTAGTCGGTTTTATCACTCAATTTCTTGCCAATCTTTCCCGATTGAATGCTTCGTTGCAAAACTTTTGCTCGAGTGTCAAAAAACTTGTATCTTTCTATACCGATGATTTTCACCAGACTTGAGTTTTTCGTATTATACAATTTGGGCGTAAGTTGAACTTGTTTGATTCGAGTGGTTTCATTTGTATACGCGGTGTTCAACATTTCAATGATTTCCTCGTTTGTGTATTTCGTGTACACCTCAGTCCACTTGCTCGCTTGCAAACTAAACACCTTTACAAAATTGTTGACGACATTCTTCCATTGCTTTCTAGTGGCCTCGGCGATGCCTTCCTCAGCGTCCAAGATTTCAAATATCTCATCTCTAGATAAAGTGTCCTTTGTGCTCCGGTCCGTAGTAGTGTTGGTCGTAGCGGAGGTCGATGCAATTGATGTAGGTGCGGCTCGAGCGGATGTAGATGCATCGGTTGTGGTTTGAGAGGTGGCTTGAGCTCTAATAGGTCTTGGCTTGGGCACGGCATATTTCAATTTCTTCTCCTCAGCACAACGGCTTAGAAATTTTCTTTGGGCATCGGTCCAATCGTATTTGCTCAATGTCGCTTCTTGAGGACAATAATCGGGATTGTTTTTGGCTCTCAATATTATTTTTTGTTTGTTTTGCACCTCACTCGTTCGGTCATAATATTTTCTCATTTGGGCTCTCTTTTTTTCATCGATTTTATATAGCTTCTCCTTGAGGTCTTGCGGGTATGTCTTTGGGTAGTCATTTTTCAAGCGGAATTCTTTCTCGGACATTTCGGACATTTTTGTTATCTTATACTATTAATGACTATTGTCTTTAAGTGGATAAAACGCATTAATAATGTATTTATTGATAGCCATGAGATTATTGGAATTGTTCAGTGGAACTTGTTCCGTGTCAAAAGCGTTTCGAGAAAAACATCCTAATTGCGAGATTGTTTCATTAGACATATTGCCAAAGTATAATCCGACGATAAGCGGTGATATATTACAATGGGATTATACCGCTTATGCACCTAAACACTTTGATGTCATTTGGTCTAGTCCACCGTGCACCCAATACTCGAAGGCTCATAGAAAGGGTGAGCGTGATTTGGATTTAGCCGATGCCATTGTGAAACGCACATTGGACATTATCGATTATTTTCAACCCACACATTGGTATCTCGAAAATCCAAGTGACGGGGGATTATTGCAACATAGAGACTTTATGCAACCGATGACGGAGTACAAACACACCTGTTGCTATTGTAAATATGGATTTGCGTATCGAAAAATGACAAATATATGGACGAACAAAGTGAATCTGAATCTGAAAATGTGTAATAAACAATCTTCATTTTGTGAAAACAAACGCAAATATCCTGATAGTGCTCATCGTGTAACACAGCACCACACTCTAAGTATGAGTGATAGAAGTAAAACATTCACACGGCATCTCAGAGCTGTTCACACAGTTCCACCTTATGCTAATTCTCCAGCACACACCTGCATTTCTCTTCCAACTCAAAATTGTGCTGCCTCTGTTTACAATCGACTTAAACAAGCCAGTAGTGTCAGTTTATTTTTTGCCCTGCTCAATTTGATCTCCTACTTTCTCACCCTGTCTGTGAAAATTCACAAGTCAACTGCTAGCACACCCACCAGTCTGGTGAGACATACTGTGTGTACACTCACTGCGGAGGGCAGTACTAACCAGCTTAATAATAAGGTCACAAATATAGTTAAACACCTGTTAGGTCGGAAAACAAACAGTACGGTAAACCTTTCAAACAGATACATAGAAGTCACTAAAAATGTTAGTAACTTAACTAGTTTCTATGCCACTAATAAGTGCTGGTTTGGTAGTGTGACAATACAGTCTGTTAGCATAATATACACCTCTGATAGCTTAAGAAAACAGTCCTCAAACCGAACGCGGCAGGCTGTAAACTTAAGGCAACAATATGGCAACTTAACACACATATGTGTTAACTTAACACGGCAGTCTGATAACATATGCCAGACTGATAACTTGACACACTTTCATGTAAACTTAACACACATGTATGAAACTTTGATACGGCAGTCTGTTTGGACCGCAGAAAGCCCAAAGCGGCACGCAGATAACTTGATATGGGCTACAGTAGACACGTTACGGTTTGCAGAAAATTTAACACGGTATGCGGATAATTTCACACAACACTTAATAAACTTTAAGTGGCACGCGGTCCTCTTAATACAAGCAACAATAAACTTATTATGGGACGGAGATAACTTAACGCGGTTCACTAAAAACTCAATATGGCCCGTAGATAACTTTATACGGCTTGCAAATAACTTTATACAGTTTACCGCTACCTTCAAACCGCATATAGATAACTTAATACAGTTTGCAGGTAAATTAATACGGCTCACAGTTAAACTGATATGGCCTGCAGAAAACTTAAACAAACTCATAGACGACCCGATGAGGTCTGCTAATAACCTTAAGCGGTTTCTGGTAAACTTATCTCGGTCTCCAAATAACTTGAAATGGAATGCATTTAACCTCAAAATACGGGCTGTTAATTTAACACAATATATGTATCAAATAACTAAAAGGCACCAAAATAAATTTCCATTTACGGTCAACTTATCACGGCCCTCAAACACTTCAGAACGGAAAGCAGCAAACCTTATAAGGACGGATAAAATATTGAAGCGCTCTTCGGATAAACAAACTCTGAGTCCAATAAACACGATGCGGCATAAGGCTAATTTAAATGCTGTTATATGGAGATGAAAACTGACAAAGACATAAGCGGCAGCATGATTATGACATATTACATAATGCGACATTTTTTGAGATGTGAGATAAACTATATCAAAACACAAGCGGAACTGCAAGCAACCTCTCATGGGACTTTTATTATGCTCTTCCACCTAATGACGGGACTTAGCAAAATGAAGTTGTACCCTAAACAATATTTCCCGGGGCCTAGAGTCATAATACACCTAGCCCACAAGAGACCTAAGGCCTGCAAAAGGATAAGCAAGAGCGCCTTGAAATACATGATTCAAAACCCCAAAATGGCATGGCTTTGGGAGAGGACACGGACCCAAAATACAAAGAAATCTAAAATGAAATCACCTCTAAGAATAACGAAACATAAAATTCACCGAAAAAAGAATAACGTCACCAAACAACATAATATGCCTGAACCTGATCAGATGTTAAGCGGTGGAGCAGGCACCGTAGATAATGCAGTAGATGAAAATATAATGGCTACGGAATCACTTCTCTCGGAAAAGGGGTGGTTAAATGCAACTCATGTTGGTGATGCCATGAAAATACGAGACCCGAGTACCATTGCCCCCATGGACCTCACGGACATGATGCTAAAGATGACAGTGGAGGACCAAGAACTCACACAACTCATTAACAGCAGACTCAAAAAATATGGCCACACACAAATAGGCGTGTGTGACAATATACATTGGCGTCTCATAATGATCCGCTTATCATCATCCGGAAAAATAGATGCTTACATATATGACCCTTTTGGAGATAATGCCGAAAGAGAAACCATCAATATGATTGTGGTAGCACTCACAACCTGGCTGAAAAATCTCAAAGCCACCACAGAATTTAAGGAATTCACAGTTACTATTAGCAAGGATACATTTCAAACAGATACATACAACTGTGGCACATGGGTAGCAAAAACCGCCTTCAGATGGGCCCAATGGAACAGAGGTTCACATCAGACCACATTTTTCGAGCACCTAAAATGTGACCTATGTAGTGGGGAGTATGGCGACAAAACAATGCAAAAGGAAATACATAAATACCGATTAGAAATGAGGAAAGAATTAGGGCTGACGGCCAATAATACCCGCAACACGCTGGAGCTCAAAAACCTGGAGCCCACTGGAAATGACGCTGCAATCAGCGGCTCTAATATGACTTCACCTGCCCACCATGTCCTCACACGTAGAGGTGCCACACCTAAAAAACAGATAGAAACTCTGATAGAAACTTTTAAGCTGAAATGGAAGACACACACCACTAATGAAACAATTGTTTCAGAAACCATCGAATCACATAGGAAATATCATCACACCTCGAACACGGATAACACCAACATTCAAATTCATCTTCTTGTGATCAATGAAATATGGTCAACCGCAGTCCACATCATTCCAGAAAGAAAGATTATTTATTGTGATTTTGATATCCCTACCAATAAACACCAAAAAGATATTCTCACACTCCTCCCTCAAGACCTGAGTGCGCACCGCATAACCTTGAAACTGGGAGTACATCCGAACAACATGGGGATTTTCAATTTTACATTAGCCCACAAAGCCTTTCACATCCTGCACAACACTAAATTCTTCTCGGCAGCACAATTAAACAGAGATCTACTATACGAACTTGAAAACCTAAATATTAGAATTCTACCACAAACGGGCAGAGAAGCTAGGATAACCAAACACGAAAATAACAAAGCCATTTCGACCATACGACACTCTCTAAGAACTCACCTCCCGAAAGTTGATGCACATCCAACAAAGCCAAATCCCGAAAACAAAGACGGTAAACCCATCTACACTGCTTATAATCACTTCATCTCAGGCAAAGGAAAGCTCTCTTGCGAACCTCGCACATATGGATACCGTAGGAAACACTCTCACAAACAAAAGAGAATAATCCTTAAAACCAAATGCACAAACAAAATCTTTGACTGTGAGAACATCTATGACGCAGATGGCAGATGCATACTACAAAAAGCGAAACACAAAAGCGTCACTAAACAGTCAGAAGAGTTAGACCGACTTACAAAACTACAAATAGCACAACACTCTGACAATTTGATTATAATGGGTATGAATATGAGAGGCCTCCGACACCACAAAGAAGATAAAGACAGTTTGGTTAAATTAGAAACAATATGCAATCTTTTAATTGACAGACGGGCCGATATAATATGTATATCAGAAACCAAGGTGAATACTGAAAACCTTGCATTAATAAAAACCCTAATGACACAAAAAGGAATTCAATTCCGCACATCTCATGTAAATGAAAGAGCTTCCATTGGTTCCATGATCCTATGGAACCCGAAAAGCTTACCACTTTCCACCTCGGTTACCACAATTGATGGAGACGCAAAGAGAGCAGTAATGACCAAATTTTCAGGAAATAACGGGTTTGAGCTTTACATAGCTAGTGGCTATATGAATGATGCCACACTAGTAGATGAACAAATGGAATTATATGACACACTCACTGACTGGGCAGGAAAGGCAGGAAATAATCCAAAAAAGGCCTACATAGAGATAGGTGACAAAAACTGTACCATTACCCCAAATCAGCGGGTGTCAGGTGGAAATTACATGTCATATCAAGAGCATGTTGAGAAGAATAAGCATCTTTTAACTTATTTCAACAATGACAGATGTTCTCTTAATGAACTGATAATGGACCGTAATCCAAACACGGAGATTCTCACACATGTTATATCCAAAAACTCAAAAGCAAAACTTACCCATATCATGGCCAACACAACTATGGCAGAATTGACAGTTAAAACTGGATGGACGGAGGAAAACCCTTATATCATCTCCGACCACGGGATAGTATGGGCTGAATTTAAGCTCCCTCAAAACGACACCAAACCGGAGATTTCTACCGATACAACTTTGCCAACACCTAGATTTAATGGTGCCAAGGAAACCACACATGATGAGTACCCAGGGTACCCAATCAGAATGACAAACAAAAATAAGGATACAAAAAGGAAAATAAACAAGAAAGATATTGTAGGACTCCTTGAAGCAAACGGATACAGCACAAATGAACTTGTGCACGCGTGCATCAATAAAAACAAAGCTAGAGCCGCTATCGCACCATCAAGGGTGACACCACTGATCTCGATCTTAGACGGGATAATACAGACGGCAGCCCCATAACAGTGAACAAGCTCATAGCAAAAAATGAAAAGACGGACAGCATGGAACAATGTCTAAAATGGCACAACAAACCCAAGGAATGGTGGATTCACCTCAATAGCCCATGGCATGCAGCTCACTTACTCTCTAGAGGAAAGGGGATGCCAGAAGGTGGTCTCAACTTAGGTCATAACGTCAAAGATAACATTTGGCATATAGGTTCACCTCATCTACTAAATAGGAAAGATGTAAATGCCTATCTCAAGCGACACCTTTCATTCAGCTCACTGGAAGTTAAGAAAATCACGAAATCTAGCACAGATGATTACATGACCTGCTGGGATATCCTTCTACAACCCATATGCCCGCTAAATTCTGGAGCCTGTACGGATTTGAGATGCATTCGGAAAAAATAGACTGCACAGCCCATTTATTCCAATACGCTACAGGCTGGGTGTCTTACACTGAAAGACTACATAGTACACTCGAAATGGAAAATGGTTTGGAAGCAGCTAGAAACGACGACACTGGCCTCAAGGAAATGCAACCTGACGCGACATGGGATACCCTGCACAAATTGGCACATCAGGCGGCAAGTCACGCCTTTGGCACCAAGAATCTGAACAAAACTGGGAGGTCCGAAAGACCATCCGCAGTATCTAACTATATATACAAATGGCTAAACACAGTACGCCGCATCATCAAATATTTGGACACAAGAACTCATGTTAGTAACATTCCAAAGCAAGCCAAAAAGGCTGCCCGCACACTACCGTTTGCCTTGCTCCAACCCAAACATAATGAAGCAGCAGCCACATGGAGACTACGATTACATGAAAATTGTGTAATAATCAGAAATGCTTTTCAAAAAAGCAGAGACACAGACATTGAACGACGCAAACTTCGAGAAAAGGAAGCCCTGCAGCATCTTTTCTCAACTAACCTTTCGAGGTTTCTAGACACAGTCATGGGAAAAATGAAACCTACTGAAAAAGGTGCAGCCGCAACCCCAGGTAGTGATGGAAAGATACCTGAGACAAGATCAGAAAGACTAAACACAACACTAGATGAATACAAAAATAAAAAATTATTTTCTACTAACCCGAATGAGCCAGATGAACTCCCACAGTGGCTCACTGACATTCTCAAGGATATCCCTAAAATCCCCGATACGGCCGCCGCAAGACTATTGGCAGAAATCACGCACAAAGAACTCCAACAAGCATACTCGGATTGCGGTATCTCTACAGCACCAGGACCCTCAGGGATGAGATACTCGCAGTGGATCAAGGGCCCAAAGAATTTTCAAGAAGTTACTGTCTCACTTTTTAACCACATTCTTATAACTGGGAGATTTCCTAAGAGTGCAAAATCTGGAGTCATCCTTCCAATCCCTAAAAATCCCTCTGCACCATGTACCATAGATAATTCCAGACCCCTCACAATGTTGGAAACGGGTCTTAAACTATTTAATACAATAATTGCTAACCGTCTCAAAACAATACTCAACACCCACCCCATTCTCTTTCCCATTCAAGATGCCTTTCTTCCGAATAAAAACATAGATGACTCACTCCAAATTTTGAATGAAGTAATTTCGGATGCCAATAGATACGACAAAGACCTCCACGTAGTTTACCTGGACCTCAAACAAGCATTTGACAGAGCTGAATTCTGGATGAGCAATTTAGCGCTCAGAAAGTTAGGACTCCCATCACAAATAATTAACATCATCTCAGACATCACCAATGATGCCTCTAGAATGGTACTTACTGAGGAAGGCCTCACAGATGAATGGTCCCTCGAATGTGGAGTTCCTCAGGGAGAAGTTTTGAGCCCACTAAGGTTTGTAGCCATTATGGATATCCTGGCAATTTGGTTAGCAAAACGAGCAAACGGTGCAAACCCGACAGGAACCACATATGGATACGAACTCAACTCGGAGCGCCATAGACCAGACAAACCAGGAAATAATGTTATTCCTCCCTCTCAAAACTTATTAGAAAAGGACACCCCTTTAAATATCTTTGCACGGTTCTTCTGTGATGACATCATGCTCGTGGGAAAAACTAAAGACGAAGTTCAAGACATGCTAGGTATAGTTAATGAATTTATGAGCTTCATCGGCATTCCCATCAATGTTAAGAAATCCAAATACTCTTACAGAAAGCGCATCAAATCCCAGGGCAAAATAGTAACACGATATGACCTGTCTGATGATTTACTCATCTCTGGGGGTCACCTGGAGCCCAATACCAATGACTCGAGTCCTTCCATTGATGCGAAATGGATACCCCCTGAGTCACCAGAATTTCTCGATTTCTCTAACAGCAAAGAGGTAAACAGATACCTCGGAGTATGGTTTGCACTAAATGGGGAATGGGACAAACAGGCGGAAATCCTTATCGACAGACTTAAATCCACTCTCACATCCATCCAACTGCAACACATGACTCTACACCAGCTAAGATATGTTATAAATGCGGTTGTAGTTCCGAGGATGGCGTACCCCCTTAAAGTTACCTCAGCAATTGCCAACTCCTCAAAGAATGTTGCAATTGAATTAGACAAAATGATAGCTTCGTTTATAATCAAATACCTGGGTTGCCCAGTTGACACTAACCACCAAATAATCTGGACGGCAGTCTGCCAGGGCGGGTACGGTATTGATAGTGTCTTTGATATTGTAA
>LGRX02012841.1:0-19580 GCA_001247695.2 Cymbomonas tetramitiformis
AAGATGAGTATAGGGCCGGGGGGGGGTGCATGCATAACTTGCAATGAAGTGCCCTGAATTGAAAGTTCATGCCCTGGAATGCAAGTTCAGGGCCTGAAAATGATAGGTCAGGGCCTGAAAATGATAATTCAAGCCCTGAAAATTCATTTTTAGGGGCTGGAATTCATTTTCAGGCCCTGAAAATGCATTTTCAGGGCTTGAACTGAATTTTCAGGGCCTGAATAAAATACAGCCCCTGAATAAAATACAGCCCCTGAATAAAATACAACCCCTGAATAAAATACAACCCCTGAATAAAAAATCGGCCCTGAATAAAGTTACCCACGAAAAAAGTTATTTTTGAAAAAAGTTCGACCCTTGAATAAAAGTTCAGCCCTGAATAAAAGTTCAGCCCCTGAAAAAAGGTTCAGCCCTTGAATGAAATACAGCCCCTGAATAAAAGTTCAGCCCCTGAATAAAAGTTAAGGGGTAGTATACTACTCCCTGATACTACCCCCTGGGGTAGTATACTACAAACAGCCCCTGAATACAAGTTCAGCCCTTGAAGAAAAGCTCAGCCCCTGAAGACAAAATTCAGCCCCTGAATAAAAGTTCAGCCCCTGAAGAAAAGTGAAGTAGAGCGAAAATACAGCCCCTGTATTTTTGTACAGGGGGGAATGAGAATATAATTGCAAGCAGTATAAAAAACGAAGAGTGAAGCAAAAATACAGCCCCTGAACAAAAAAATACAGGGGCTCCTTAACCTCTTAGCCGGTAGCCGTTACGATATCGTAACAAACCACCCGCGGTCCTTTTGGTTTCGCATGCACGTGTGCTCACCAAAAAGGGTTAGACGAACTCTAGACATGATACAACCTAGGGTATGTGTGCATAGTGAGCATGCATGCATCACTCCATGGCAGATTTGTATGGGATACACATACACTCTTATCATATTCATAACAATTTGAACCGACAACAATGCTTTTTATAGCCAATTTTGAAACGGAAATCGGCTCAAATCTGCATGATTTAGACAACTTTGACATTGATATGAATGTGCATGACCATGACCAATCCCCCTGACGCCTCGACCTCACGAAAACCCCATGCGAGTGCGAGTAGCCGACGGCGCGTCGTACGATGTCAACACGTGCGTCCGCCCTCGACTGCAAGCGGAGACCACCAAGGGGTTGTACGTCAAGCAATTGGAGCTCAGAGTGATGCCCATTGATCTTTGCGTGGATATCATCCTTGGAGGACCTTGGCTAGCCTCCCACTCCCCAGTCACCCTGGATTACTCCCGATGGGGTTCCATCCGGTTTGGTTCTGGAAGCAAGAGAGTGGTCATTACAGGCTGCTCTCCGGGAACGCCAGCCCCCTCAAGACCCAAGGATAAGGCCATGGCGTTGGTACAAGGAGTCTTGTTGGACCCCAAAAGGGTACGCAAGGACCTTCGAGCCCTCCAATCTAAGGATGAGTGTGCCTTTGTGGTGTACCTGGCACCCGACGGCACCTTCGGGGCGGTCGCCAGTGACGAAGATGCCGACGCCGAGACCAACACCAAGCCCAAGGACGCTTCGTCCGAGCATCGCGTCACGTCTAGCTCTGAGCAGCAAGACACCCAAGTCGCGGGCGCCATGGACTCCTCCCAAGCGGATCTGGGATGGGTGAAACGGACGCGCCTGCGCTGATGTCCGCGTCAGACACCGACTCCGAAGCCGAGGACGCTCTACTCCTCCGGGAATCTGTGCGGCCCAGCCCAGGCACCAGTGACGAGGACCACTTGGATAAGGTTTACGCAACAGTGGAGTCCACCCGCCCACAAAACTTTGACGTGGTCGCTCTGGAGGGTGCTGTTGGTCCCCCTGCGGACAATGCGCCATCCAACAACCTACATCTGGGGTTCTTCCAGAGCAAGCGGGAAGCTTTGGGAGCATTTGCTCTATTACCTGAGCACGTACGTGCCCAGGCAATCGACGACCATGCGCAAGGGAAACCACCCACCTGGCATGCCGAAGCCGCAGCCGCGCTGGAGCAGGGAAGGCGCTTACTCCGCGAACGTCGGCCGCGGCGCAAGCGTGTGCGCTGGAGCGACGAGAAGCCCCATATGAAAGGTTTATCTCAAGAGCAGGCCGCTCCAGTGGCTGAGGAATCACCGTCACCGCCGCCCAAGCCCCACGCCATGAAAGAGGAGGAGCCGGACGAGATTGACGAGACAGTGTCCCCAGAGATATGGCAACAGCTGCGCGACCTTGAGGAGGAGTTCAGGGACGTCATATGTACCGAGCTGCCTGACTCCGTCCAAAGCCGCGACTACAAGAACAACATTCGCTTGCGATCCGACTGGAGTGGACAACCGCTACATCGGCGTAACTACAAGTTGTCGCAAGAGGAGCTTCGGCAACTTCGTGCACAACTTGACGAGCTGTTGGCCAAGGGGTACATCCGTCCATCAGCATCTCCCTGGGGCTGTCCGGTACTTATGGTGCCGAAGCCGAGCAACCCTAAGGAGTTGCGCCTGGTTATCGACTACAGGTCGA
Source organism: Cymbomonas tetramitiformis (assembly GCA_001247695.2). Classification (NCBI taxonomy): domain Eukaryota; kingdom Viridiplantae; phylum Chlorophyta; class Pyramimonadophyceae; order Pyramimonadales; family Pyramimonadaceae; genus Cymbomonas; species Cymbomonas tetramitiformis. The sequence goes on from LGRX02012841.1 coordinate 2,523, forward strand.
TAAATGAGATCACGGTCAAGGACACGTACCCTCTTCCTGACGTGCAAACCCTCCTCGATGACCTACAAGGAGCAACCGTCTTCTCCACTGCAGACGCCTTGTGGGGATTCTGGCAAGTTCCCATGGAACATGAGGACATCGAGAAGACAGCCATGACCACCCACTTTGGAGCTTATGAGTGGCTGGTCATGCCTATGGGACTGAGCAACTCACCGAGCACGTGGCAAAGAATGATGACGCAGTACCTCGGACACCTACCCTTCTGCAGGGTGTTCGTGGACGACATCATGATTTTCAGTGACACACCTGAGCAGCATGTCGGCCATGTACGTGCCGTACTAGCTGCCTGTCGCCAGCACAAAGTATACCTCAAGCGAAGCAAGTTGAAGCTGTGCATGCGAGCAGTACGCTTCCTTGGCCATGTGTGCAGTAAGGAAGGTTGTCGTCCCCAACGCGACAAAGTGGCCTCGGTTCGCGACTGGCCAGAGCTCGAGACTGTCACCCACGTGCGCCAATTCCTTGGAATGTGTGGCTTTTACCGGCGGTACATCCAATCCTTCGCTCACATTGCCCACCCTCTTACTCGCCTCACGAAGATGGGAGTGCCGTGGACTTGGGGCAAGGAGGAGAAAGAAGCCTTCCAACGATTGAAGTCAGCATTGATTTCGGCGCCAATCCTTGCCCTACCGGACCAACGCTCAGCAGCCGATGGGTCTCGCCCATTTTGCGTGCAGACCGACGCCAGTGCGGTCGCGCTAGGAGGCGTGCTGATGCAAGACCTGGGGCGAGGTCTTCAACCGCTGGCTTTCGAGAGCAGGCAATTCTCCTCGGCCGAGCAGAACTACCACGCTGGGGAGCGGGAGCTGTGCGCCATCCACCACTGCACCACAGTGACGTGGAGGCATTACCTTATATTCACCGACTTCAAACTCATGGGTGACCACAAACCCTTGCAGTGGCTCTTCGCACCGGCTCGGGAGCTGAGTCGACGCCAGGCACGCTGGTATGATGACTTGGTGGAAGTGGGCGTGCACCAAATGGAGCACGTACCTGGCCGATGCCTAGTGGTTCCGGACGCCCAATCCAGACGACCAGACTACAAGCAGTCATCTGCCAGGGAGGGGCTCAAGGAGAAGGGCGTGGTCGACCGGGATACAGACGAGCCTCGTCAGAGTGTGCCAAGGGAGCCGGCTGAGAGCTCGACCCCCGCCGATCCCACCTCAGTATTCGGTGCAATCGACGAGGATGCCACCGACGAAGAGCCGTCCGAGGAGCCCGCTAAAGTCAAGATCCGTGAAGACCCCATCTCGGTGCTCGACACCACGTTTGATTACTCCGACTCTGAAGACGAGTCTGTACCTCCGGTCAGCCCTCCGTTGGTCGTCGGGGAGCTCACTCATCTGAATGGGCTCACCTGGGTGGAAACCCCCGACCTGTGGGAAGACGCAGCTGAGACGTTGCACACCGCGGAGCGCGCCTTGCATGAAGCCACCCTTGCTGGCGTCACTACTCGCTCTCGCTCGCAACCGGAGCAAGCCCCCTCTCCAACCCCCTCAACTCCCCTTAGTCCTTCCCCTCCCAGCAAACAAAGTTCCCCTCCCGCGTCAAGCTCCCACTACGATAACGTGGTAGACCGGCAGGACTGGAAACTGGTAAAGGAAAAGTTCGAAGAGATCTCAGCGCAGTACGGCCCGTTCGACGTGGACGCGTGTTGTGACGCCATGGGCGTCAAACGCCAAGTGGACACCTATTGGACGGAGTGCCTCAAGCAGCAATGGCGGGGAAAGCACGTCTGGTGCAACCCCCCCTACACCAAGGATCGCAACCTCATTGAGAGGATCCTACGCCACTTCATGGCCGAGTGGCGCGCCGACCCAGAGAACACGTCGGCGATGTTCCTACTGCCGGACTATGACGCGTCCTGGCGCACCCTTATCCAGCCCAAGTACGGCCTGCACGTGGTCAAGGTGTTCGACCTCAAGGATGCCAAGGGTCACCCTACATGCTTGTTTGAGTCACCAGATGGAGGCCGACCAGCGCTGCGGTGGCCCGTGCTGCTGGTGTGGGCGCAAGCGGCCAGCCGGACTGCGGACTCGGCCTCGAACGACGAATGCCTGTGCGCCTGCAGCTCAAGGTGCACGCGAGCCTATGGTTACGACGGGGCCAGCAGCCAAGGCGCGCGCAGCCAAAGGACCACTGAAGGCATGCCAGTTCGTAAAAGCGCTACGCGCGGAGTACGAGCGTTGTTAGGGCTGAAGTGCGAGCCCACAAATATTATACAATATATCAAATAAACACTGTGCTGTTGAACGGCACACACAAGTGTAACAATCAAGCGGGTTGTGAGTTGCAGTCTCTGGATCCAGAACTGCTGAAGCACAACGCTTCCTCACTTTTGTACCATACGTCTCCCATCATCTTAGATGGTACCGCCATTGGGTTGTGAACCCGAGACGTAGGTTGAACGACCAGTATTGTAATAACGACTAGTTCGTTCATACTGTGCATGCGTGTTCCGCACATGCTTAAAAGCCAAGATGGTTCTTGTTTGTATTCAAGATGTATCTTTGCTTTGCCATCTTCGAGTTCGACGTACGAACTCTCGATGACAGGGATGCCTGATGATGTGACATTATCATCTGGCGACATGTACAGTCATCGTCGACCGTACTGACGACTGTCATAATAATATATGACGCGACTCGACATGTACAGTCATGGTCGACCATACTGTCGACTGTCATAATAATATATGACGCGACCGACTGTCATAATAATATATGACGCGACCGACTGTCATAATAATATATGACGCGACCGAATGTCATAATAATATATGACATGACCGACATGACATGACATGACATGGTATGACATGTCTGACAGGTATGACACGTATGACATGTATGACACATATGTCATCGGTCATGACCCTGACAGATCTCCCCTCTTAAAAGAGTTGTGACCTCACAACGGGCATACCTTTGTATATGTCTATGATGTCTTTGTTGTTGTCGCTTCTTGCTGGTACCAGTCTTCTTACACCGATTTGAGGCGTCCCTCATGGTGTTTTTAGGTTATTGGGGGGAACTGAGTCCACTTTAGTCCCTCACCTTAGGCATTTAGCCCTACAGTTCTTAGGATGTAGCCCCCATGAATTGCGTATCGTATTTCAGAGTGACGTTTCAAGGTATCTTCCGAGGTTTACGTTACGGATAGATATTTGCGCTTGCCGTCGACACCTTCGATGATCGACGATTTAACGAACGATTCTCGGCGATAATGCATCCACCTCTTCCTCCCTTCAGAGAGCTTACTCCCCCGAAGTTCACAGGAATACTATGGAGAGCCCCTTTCGAATATTTCGAAATGGCTTCTTTTTAATGCAGCGGAGGAGGCCCTGCTTACGAGATATCGGAGGGTCTTTATAAGTCCACTTTAAATCCTCACCCGTCTGCCAAACTCCCTTTTTTCGGTCCGGTACGCGCGTTTTGACGAACATCTATCGCGATGAGTGAGAATGGATTCGCCACGTACTAATGTGAAATTTGTTTAGTTATGTTTGTCAAGCACAACTCAGGATCACAACTCCGTCTACCTCAATCTCCGGTAGCTGCGGATGATTGGCCAAAAGTCCGATGACAAACCACGGCTGGCAAAGGTAGCATTAGCAGTTTTTATTTATCCACAGATATGATATCTCGCATGTGTGCGTATCTGTGCAAGGGTATGATTTTGAACAAGGCTCACTACACCTTTAGCAAGGAAGGATCAATTTCCCGCTTCTATGCACTTCTCGCGAAGCCGCCTGAGCGTGCCACCTAGTCCGAGCCGCGGGCCCAAAAATAATTTTCAAAAATGCGATTTTGCTACTAACTGTGCTCGCAGGATGCAATAACGACACCACAGAGAACACACTAACGGCACCATGGCGGACGACACAACGGACACATACAGATTCGGCCCGCCCACACCCCACATGTCACATTGCCGCCTCGCACCCTACGCAGGCTAACGGTTTTTTGTACCTGCAGGGCGAAGATACGCTCCAAAACACGTTCGTACCACACTCGAAAACAACCCTCCAGCACACCAAACTCGTTCTCGCAAGAAATATGGCCAAAACCGCTAACAAACCCAGACTGACGTGCGCAGGCTCGTCCAAATCGACCCAAAAAACCACCGTGGGCGGGCAGCATCACCAACCGCAAGGAGAAGCAACAGCTGGCCTACCTGAAATCGAAAACATGCCAGAGTACGACCAGAGCCCTGACGGCTCGGACTTGGACTCTGAGCCGAACCACTCTCCAAAAATAACATCTGTTGAACTCGGAATGTCGGACTCCGACTCCGAGCTAGAGTACGCCACTCCGGAAGCCGATCGGGCAACCGGTATGGCAGGCATACAACACGAAAAGGACGTTCCATCGGAACGTACTGACAAAACACACGCAGAAGACAAACCACCCAAACAACAGAAGACCAAGAAGGTACACTTCGCGGGAAGTGCGATCCCGCAAAAACATAAAACAAACAAAAAACAAGAAGACGGGCTACCCGGCACTGCCGGCCCCCGCGCCAGAAACCCCGAGGGGACTGAATCTGGTAACAAAACACAAGTCCAGCCAGAGGAGCTGCGAAGGGCGCTGGACCGGCCCATCGACTACAGAAAAGTCGACGGAGCCCCAGCTGACAACATCCCGAGCCTCCTTGAGTACACCACATCAAAGAGCACAGAGACCACGCTGGAAAAGGTGTCTCGAATCTACCAGCGCCGTCCTAAGGCCACGGAAAACCCGGAAGCCAAAATCTACCACATCGCCACCAAGTGGCACACCGACCGCAGGGAGGTCCTGGTGGCGGAGGACCCTCCCGCGCATGCCTTCAAACTAGGAGTGCCCGTGGTACGTGGGGAGAGACTCTCTCTCACCCACGTACGATCAGTCACGGGCAGCAGCCTTGACCCAAGCGACACAGGGCCCACGGGCTTCCCGTACACAGGCACCCCACAATTAAAAATAGTGGACTTGGACGAGAGCATCAAGGAAGTGCTCAAGTACCTCCGGTACCTGAACGCCCTTCTTTTTGAGGTGTCCGACTCACCAGAGGCCGTTGTGTACGACCTCCGACACACCCACATCTGGCTCAACAGTGCGGGCAGGGTCAGGCAAATAGACCTTGCCTTCCAAAACAGACCTCTGGCAGCCTTTGTGCTGTTTAACCCAGTCTTTCGGCTCCCACTACACGTGGTGCCGCAGGCGCATCAAACCTGCACAAGGGAGCAGCCAGTGCTCCCTTGCATCTACGTATGGTCCCCCTGGGAGCCAGTGGAAGGGCCGACAGCAGGACGCAGTGTCCTGGTCTACGGGCCACTGCTCAAGGGGAAAACCATCGAGCAGGTCTCAAACATCCTGGCGACCTCCGTCATCGAGAGACGGGAGTCAAGGCACGAGCTCGGGCACCTGGTTGACAGGATCCGTAAAGGTACGGTGAGAGAATCTCCGGAAGACGCAGCCCTCAGGGAGGTGATACTACTGGAGGCAGTCTCACCGGCTGCAGCGGAGCTCATCGTGCAACACCCGTACCCCTGGGGTGTGGCCACGACCACTTGCTGGCTACCCAGCAAGGAGGTCAGCGACGAGGTCGCAGCCCGGGAAGTGGCCATCGTGGACAGGAAGCAGATACTGCACGACCATCACCGAAGCCACATCGTGCAGGCCGTCGTAGAGCACATCGAGAAACTTACAGCCAACACCACTGCCCTCAAGGGCACCGAAAACATCTTTGACTTCCACGTACCGTCCCGGCAGTGGGCACCTTCGACGCCCGGGGACCCATCGTCTCTGCTACAGTGGAAGCGCAACGGTGGTGGGTATACGATCAACTACTACGCCATACTTGCGGAGGAGGCGTACGAAGCGATCGCCAATGCGGGTAAACAGACGGTGCGAGTACTGGCAGGGGTAGACGACGCTGGCCGACACATCTCCACCTCGATCACGGTTGAGGTGGGGAGGTGGAGCGCCCAAGGGGCGGGCACCAAACAACGTCAAGCCCCACGAGCAGCACGCGGCAGGGAGGCGCGTGGGGGAAGAATCGACCAGATAGCCGAGGAGGTGGCCTCCCAGTTCATCAATAAAGTGGGATCAAAAGCCGACGAGGTCTTCCAGCAGGCCGTAGCCACCAGCAAGCAGCCCACCCCCGAGACCAAGAAGCTGCTCAAAAACATCAACAAGCAGCTGGAAAGGTTCAACGAGTCCAAGCCCGTCACACTGGACGAACTCCGAGACCTGCACAGAGAACAGGAGCGCAACGCTGGGGTGCGCCATACAGAAATCACTCAAGAGGTAAGAGGCTTCCATAAAACATACCAGGAAACCGGTGGTGCCATGGTGAACACCCTCAGGGCACTCACCGATCGCCTGACAGGAGAAGGAAAACAACAGGCACCTGATCATCCGCTTCACTTCACGAAAAAATCACCACAGACTGCAGAGGAGGACGATCAGTACCGGGGCATCCCCTACACTGGCAAGAAACCCGACCCCAAGAGGAGCCAGCCCCCGCCAAAGAGACCAGCAACCAACACGGGGGGCCGGGCGATCGACGCCGAGCCACCGGCGAAGCGGAGGGCACAAGGGGGTGCACAGGCGACAGCACAGGAGGGGGCACAATCTGAGAGCCCCCGATCAGCCCCGCCACTCACTAGAAAGGTGAGTAATCATACAACCCCCTGCCCTGCTGACCAACTCACATCACAACCCACCACACCCTGCCAGTGGAATCACACCCCCACTGCACTAACAAATAACATCTGTGCTGCAGAGGACCAAGGAAGCAGCAGGCCTGCAAGACAGGGTGGCATAACAGAGCCAGCTGCAGGGCCTCATAGCAAGAGAAGGGATATAGAAAGCAGACCTAGTAAAGTTAGCCTGAACTTACAACTCAAAGTAATATTTATGTTGTCTCTGCCTGCCATTGCAACTGCCACTGACAATTGCTGTGAATACATGCACCCAGCAAGCACTTCCCACACTGACCACGCCGGGGGACCGAGCATTAACCACACACCGTTCGAAAGGAAAATGTCAATTCACCATAATAACTTACTACAAACTAACCGAAAACTAATAGCAACACCCCGGCAGACGAAGAGTCCACGCCAGTCTGGGGTTCACCTTGACGACACACTAAATAACAGGGATGATGATACCTCGCGACACTCACACCCTCATGCCAGTGGCAAGCAAAACAGAAAGCACCGAATGGACAGCAGATGCGGATACACGCCAGTGATGGCAAAGGTCCTACCCACGCATTTCAGCCGAGGGAGGGCAACATTACCGCCCACCTGGCTAAAACATAACTGTCCTAATACAAACAACCCTATGGTAACCCTAAGCAAAAAAGATACAAATGACCATGCACAACCCAAAATAATGGGAATAAAACTGAAAAACCTCGGGGGAAGACTCAGGGGGGTGGAAGGACTGTATACACAAAATATAGGAGCAAAATTCCAATGGTCGACCACAAGCGAATTCCTAAAAATGCTCTACGTTAAATTCGGAAAAACCGGAGAACATACTGAAACCCGGAAAAATTTTTGCACCACCACGGGACAACAAAACAAAAGCACGGCCCACCTTGGAAATACCATTAGGGGGGTTACAGCAAGTGATTTAGGGCAATGTAACGCTGTAACCATAAACCCAACAATTGGAATGCATAGACACGGGGAAGGCAGAGCAGCGGCAACCCAATGTAACTGTCCCCACCAGCTGACAGTGGCATTACCACCCACCCGCTTAACCCATGAATGCCTGAATAATACAAACAACCCTACTATAACCCTAGGCAAAAAGGACACAAATAACCTTACACAGCCCAAACTACTGAGAAGGAAGCCAAAAAACTCTAGGGGACGACTCATGGGGGCGGAAGGGCAATGCACACAAAATATGAGAGCAAAATTCCAAAAGTCGACCACAAGCGAATTCCTAAAAATGCTCTACGTTAAAACCAGAAAAACTGGAGAACATGTGGAAACTCAAAAAATTTTTGGCACAGCCATGAGACAACGAACTAAAAACACAACTCACTCTGGGAATACCTTTAGGGGCGTTACAACGGGCGATTTAGGGCAATGTAACGCTGTAACCATAAACTCAAAAAATAGACTACACGACTGCACGAAGTGCGGAGCAGCAGCAACTCAATGTGAACACCCCCACCGACCAACAGCAACACTACCACCCACCCGACTGGTAAGGAGTAACCAGGACATTGCCAGGCCCCTGCAGAACGCCGCACTCGCCCTGACCCCAATACTCACCATGCTGTTACTTACCACATTGCCAAGAGGAAAAGCGCCAGGCCGCACGAAGAAAACGAACAACATTGAACCCAACAGCAGAACATGTAAAAGGAGGTGCAGGAGGAAATGGACCAAAGCGAGAAATGCAACGCAAGGGAGAGCACAACCACCTCCCGGCCAGAAACTGCTCAGAATAATTTACCGAAATGGTAAACCCATGCTCATTAGGACAAGGAAACCGGAATATGCGGTAACTACAATACCAGAGGGCACCCCAACCAAGCACAAGCTGCTGATGAGGGGAGTTGAGCAGAGAATGAGACAAAGAGCCAGCCGCTGCAAGCGGAGCATGGCAGGTGGGGGAAGCCAGGACCACGCAGGGACGCACCCACACAACACCACCTCAAAAGGACTGTTCGAAAAGAAGGGCCGACTGAACATGTTCCAAATGCAACATGCCCACACACTATATGAGAATGACCCATTGCCTCCTCTGGTGGTAGCCTCAATGAGGGAAACACTGAAACCAGGGAACACCAAAGAGCCACATACTACGAAGGCACTACAACTACTCAGGAACCTCCAGAGCTTCTGCATACCGGTATGCGATGGCAAGCACTGGAGGGTAGTGCTGGCGGGACCAGACAAAGCAAACGACAAACTTAAGCTCTGGATATATGATTCCTTGAATGGTAAAACTAAAGCAACCCTACACAACACAAAACGACTTACAACGGAAATGACCAACTGGGCAGAACACCTCGCAGGGAAACTGAGCAGACAAGTAACAGTGGAACTAATGAATGTAGGCAACCAAAGCGCACAAGACCACTACAGCTGTGGGGTATGGGCCCTGATGGCCACCAAAGCATGGATGCACTTCCAGGAAACGTGCCCAGAGGGACACTGGCCCACCCACTTCAATGAGGCGGTCAGCAAATGGGGACCCACCAACAGAGCAGCGGTGGATGCTTACAGGAAGTCGATACAGCACACAGTGAAGAAAAGAATAACTGCCGCCGAAGGACAACAGCAAACGCCAGGGGGCAGTCAGCAAATGACAGGGGCCAGGGAACCCACTGACGACCCAAACCCAAACCCGCAAGCCGAGGCACAACCGCCACGAACCCAGGAGGGGGGGCACAGAGTACACACAAAGCAACAGGGACTATGGAAATGGCTCCATAGACTGACCCCCATGAACCAGGCAAGGGACAATGAGCACACGCGAGGAGAGCAGGGAACGATGGAAACCCACTCGGACGAGGGGGGGGAAGAGACAAGCGATGAACCCACTGCACAATGGGAGAAATTCGAAGACGTGCAACAGGAGGCACTGGAAACAAGCGACCCCCGAAAACACCAGCCCCCCCTCACGGAACCAAAAAAGGGGGAGATAGGAGAAGACCGCCTACACATGCTCACATGGAACATAGCAGGACAAAGTGACGCCTGCCTCGACCTAGCAGAGGCAGTCAGGAAGAGGCACCAGAACCAACTGGGTCTACAAGTGGTGGTGCTCACGGAAGTGAAGCATGCACACGACAGTGTGATGAGGAAATTCAGAGACCTGCAGTACACTGCAATTGGCACCAAAACAGAGGCAAAAGAAGCAGGCAGTGCTGCAGGACAGCCAGTGAAAGGAGGAGTAGCCATACTCCTTAGCAACCCCTACGGCCACGCTCACAACCACCATGTAGTCCCAGCGAGGCACCTGGAGGGGTACCTACTCCATGTGGTGTTACACCTGCCCGGGGAAGTAATGTACCACGTGCTGGGCATATACAACCCACCGGGAGCAGAGGAGGGGAAAACCAGAGACAAGATACTTAAGTACACAGCCAACCTGTTCCGAAGAACAGCGGAAAAACCGAACGAGCATGTCATTGTTGGAGGAGACCTCAATGCAAGCAACACCAGCACAGGAAAGAGGGTAACGAAAACCGACAAACAATGGAAAAAGCTCGCGGAAGAGTTGAACCTCCATAATGTAGGCCCAACGGTAAATACCACGCTGAACTGGGCAGAGAACAGAAACATTGACAGATGGCTAGCACCGAAGGACAAAAGGGCCCAATACGAGAGGGGAAGCACCGCACACCTCACCCAGCACCACACGAGTGACCACGAGATGGTTAGCCTTACGACCCTTCGGCTAGACAGCATAGACACCCATGAACCATATGTGGACCAAGACCCCCACCCAGGGCAAGTGAAACTGAACACGCCCCTGAGCAAAGCCCACAGGGAAACCCTCCAAAGCGTCCTCCTCAGAACACACGACTACGCCAGGACTGCTAAGCTGAAAGACATGATAGGGATAGCCACCCGATGCAGGGAAGAAGGCAACAAGCAGGTGGCACATGCCACAATAGACAGAGCAGGAGAGGCAGTGCTGAGTATACTCAACAGAGCAAACAATTGCGCGCTGAAGGATGAGGAACTACCGACGGTGATAACTGGAAGAACCTCCACCCATGGGGCAACGGACCTACTAATGAGCAAAAAGGACAGAAAAGAAAGAGATGCCGCGATTCTCAAAATGCGGATGCACAAGAAAACCAAACGACAACTACGAAACCCACACACGGAACACACCACTCTCCGCCACCTGAAGGAAGGAGAAACAAAAGGCCCGACAAACAGGGACAACGCAGACACAAAGGAATGGGTCTCCTGGCTCACTGAGGAGGCCAAAAAAGAAAGGTCGACTGCACACAAAGTGGTCAAACAGCACTGGAAGCGAGCCAAACAAAGGCATAATGACAAAACAGTAAGAGAATACTGGAACAACCAGAAACGATACCACAAAAGGATTTATGCCAAGGCCCAAGAAACAGGCCATGCCCCCACGGCGAATATACAGGCCCTACAGGACAGGGAGGGCAACCTAACCGTGGGCCACAAGAACATTGCAAACGCACTAGTGGACCACATGGCCCACTCGGCACCATACAGGATGGAACACCGGAGTCTACCCGACCTAGCAGCCCCACCATGGGAGGACCCGGCCCACAAGGAGCGACTTGTAAAGGCACCGAGACCGGACCCCAAGGGAATGGACCTCACGATAAGTAGACAGGGCTACAGCAAAGCAGTACACACCCTAAACAACAACAAGGCACCAGGCCCCACCAGAACCCCTAACGAAATTCTCAAGTACATGCCAGAGGACTTCCACGATGCCCTGCATGCGCTCATGCTGGAGATGTGGAACAGCAAACACGTCCCCCTCACCTGGAAGAGAGGGACATTCTGCTTTCACCACAAGAAGGGGGATGTCACCCTGCAGCAAAACTACAGGCCCATAGCCCTACTGGAGGGAGTATTCAAACTATACACCTCGCAAATAGCAAACATGCTCTCCACGTTCTGCGAAACACAGGGGATACTGGCCCAGGCACAGGAAGGCTCCAGAGAGAAAAGAAACACACTCAGACAACTTACGAGAGTGACCAACGCAATAGAGGACGCAAATGTCTCCGGACGGGAACTGCATGGCTTGTATGTTGACTTCGAAAATGCATATGGCTCAGTGGACCACAACAAGCTGCTACATACAATGCAATACCTTGGGATACCTGATGAGCTCACACAAGTAGTGAGAGATGTCCTAGGTACACAAAGTCATGACACCATGTCAATGTACACCAGGGTAGGGGGGGAAACTTCTCACGAAACGGTCCAGGTGCAAAGAGGTCTCCTCCAAGGAGACAGCATGAGCCCCCTCCTCTTCATAATATACCAGGAACCACTGTTAAGATGGCTGGAGGTAGGGGAGCATGGGTACCAACACAAACACGCAGCCGAGCAGGAAAGACTGGGCCCCCTCAGGACGACAGCAGGGGCATTCGTCGACGACCTGCTCATACTATGCCCCACGATTTTCCACATGCGGGCCCAGCTACACAAGCTGGAGACATTCTCACGATGGAGTGAACTCAAAATTAACCTTACCAAGTCAGCCATAACCGGCATAAAAAATGGGGTCTCCATACCAGAACAACTCCATAAGGACCTCAAAACGGTTGGGGTGGATGGTGAGCTGAGCCACTTCAAAATACTCAAACCGGGAGACACATACAAATACCTAGGAGTACTACTGGCATTCACAGGCAGATGGGACAAGGAGAAGGAAGCTGCCAGGGAGGAAATGAACCACAGGATACAAGCACTACTGCGCTCGCCGCTGACCCCAGACCAAAAAGAGTACTCCCTCCACTCTGCAATACTGGGAAAGTTCAGATATGGACTACACTTAGGCCTCTACACCGCGGGTGAAATAGATGACTTCAACAAAGTAATAGGTGGGGCCACAAAGAACATACAAGGCCTACCCCGTAACGGAACACCGAACATTTTCACCACACAGGAAAAGGAAAGATTCGGATTGGGCATGGTGCCACTCCAGGCAGTCTACGCCCAGGCAATTTGGAGCGGACTGCTGGAAGCCATGCACAGTGAGGAGGACAGAGGAGCCGTACGGGGCCCTGCGTGGAGGCAAATAAACCTGAGGTCAAGACTCAGAATGTCCCACGTCAGCACGCAGGTCCACCAGAGGACTGATAGAATACCACTGCACCACACGCAAGAATTGCACAGACCTTGACAAACTCTGGGGGGGACACCAGACAAAACACAACACACTAAGAAAACTCAATGCCCTTCTCAGATACAACATTACGCCCCAAGGAACAGAAGGGATGCTCGAACAACTCCAGACCCCAGTACCGAAGATAATGGAGCAACTAAAAGGGGCGACAAGAAGAAAGTCTGACAAAGAAATGGAAGGAACCACGAGAAAAACAAAAGCTGGCAAAATGATGGATGGGGACCTGCCGGCGCCTCCGGACTGGCAGGCGATGTACACAGACCAAACCGCCAAGCTCACAGTACCCAAGGACACGCCGACTGCGATAAATTTCACGACGTGCCTTAAACTATTCGCGCATTTCCCGGACCTAGCCTTCCTTACCACCAGAGATGGCCAACACGCAATTAGTCAGGTAAACGTCAGGGAACAATGCACAGATGCAACCCTCAGCGCAGACCGCAGTGCCATAGCAAAAGGCCTAGCGCACCTGTACCCATACCTTTGCGAAGCCCAGCCGAGGAACATAGCGAAGCCAGGGGACTTCTATGACAGCCTCACAAACCGACGGCTGAAGCAACAATACAGGAGCATGCCCAGTGAGGGGCCGTTGGACCCCCACACGATGCGAACCAACCTCCCGCGCCTCAACCCGGAACAACTACGGGCTAAAATGACGGAATGGGAGGCGAAACTGGTCCCCAGAGAAGAGATTCATAGGCAACTCTCCCTGCACCCGCTCACAAGAATTAACGAGACAGAAACCACCGGTCAAACGTGGGGGGAAGAGCAGGAAGTCCCACAAGACTTCCACGAAAACCCACAAACTAAGTGGATAGATGAGGTAGACCCCATGGCAAGAAAAATGGAGGCAGATAGCTTTGATAGGGGCCAAACGATAGACAAACCGAAAGAAATAGTGGCAATGAGGACCCTACTCATTGACCCAACGGACCCGCACTCCCAAGTGACACAGTACAGAACCCAGTGGAGGCACCCAACAGGGGAAGACTCCTACTCGTGGAGCACAAGAGAAACCATAACCGACTTCTTGAAACTCGCAAAGCGAAGGGGCCAAAGTGCGACCACCTTCCCAACCCTGGCAAGAAGGCTACGAGCCAGGGGCTCCCAAGTAACCCACCCCAGAGGACTCAAGGAGATACTGGCCGGTAGGCCCCACCTGGGACAGGCCTGGCCCACACTACATGCGGAAAACCTCACCCTGGACCCGACGGAAACCAACCCGGGCCAGGACATTGCGGACAACAGAGAACACCACTGCCAACTGCGGATGGAAGGGGACCTCGCCCACAGCTACCACAGGAACGGGAAGTACATAGGCACCCTCACAAAAGAGAAGCTTCTCAGGCTACATGAAAGGTACACCCAAGCAGTGGGTACCACACACCACCAAACCCCGCACCAACGCATGCTACGCACCGAGATGTGGGAGGACCATAAGATACAAGTCTCAACATTTGAGGAAGAAATAGGGCACCTACTTATTAGATACTCAAGCAAAGAAGAAAAGGAGGAAAGGAAAAAGAACCTACAAAACCACTGGACATTCCCCGCCCAGATGCAAAGAGCACTACAGCAGGCATTCGGACTCAACACTGAACTATTCGCCTCACCCCTCAATGTCCACCACAACACCACGAACTACTACGCCAAATATGACAGAGACAAGGTGTTCGGGGCCAGAGGCTCAGCCTGGACTGCAAACTGGATGAAACTGGGGGCCTACCAGTTCAACCCAGAATACACGCCACAGGACCTCAAGAAGGCACTGGACTTCGCCATTGCAGCCACCACCACACAGGACCCGGTATTCGGGGTCGGAATATACCCGACGTATGAAAAAACCCCCTATAGGAAACTTTACAACGCACATGCAGGGCACCTGGTGCACGAACTGCTTGAAATACCGCAAGGCAAATTCACATTCCTGCCCCCTGACCACTGGATGGGTGCCACACACCAGCAAGCGAAGCAGTGCAACTGGAACCTCAGGGTACTGATTGTTGCCAACAAAGCGGGGTGGCAGGCCCACTGCGGGGACCCAGACGCTGCTGCGGATTGCATAAGACAGGCACTCACAACCTGCCCGCAGAGCAAGGTCCGCACGACCACAACCGCCAAGCAGCCGGCAAGGGAGGCGAACCAGCATGACAAGCACGAACCAAACCAAAAAGGATGCACCCCCGGTACCGACTGCATTATTGACACAAGACCATGGCAGAGATATGAATTCCCGGAGATTAAAACAAAGGACATGACGGATACAGTGGGAAGAATGTGCAACACAATGCCGCACATAAGAAACGACCTCTGCCCCCAGTGCCACAACGTACAGACAGAAATCGAAACCTGGTGGGAGGACGGCAACCTCCATGTGGAGGATGGACCAGCCAAATGGGAACTCCTCCCCGGTAGCAGGGGAGGGAAATGGGACATTCACCCCCCCACAGTGCAACAGGTGATAGAAGCGAATACCTCGCACACCAGACTCAGAAGACAGACTGACGCCCAAACGCTATGGGACAAAGTAGCGAGGTCAAAAATTGTCAGATACCCCGCCGACTTCTGGCCAGAGCACGAGCCGGGGGTCCAAGGGAGAAGATGGAAACTAATGAGAGACCAGACAGAAGACCCCAGGAACCTACCCCCGAGTGACACACCAGCCCAACTGACATACCCCCCCCCCTCAAAGGGCACACGAAGCGACCTCGTACCTATACACGGACGGCAGCAAGAGAGAAATTGAAACAGAGGAAGGAGGCAAAGAATGGGCCTCAGGAGCTGCGGTATGGGACCCCAGGTCCGGAGAAGGGGAGGCCCACATGATTAGATGGGAAGGTGAGGACCAAGAGGTGAACAGAGCCGAGCTTCTTGCCATACAGAAAGCAGTCACACTCCCGCCGCCACCAAGTGGCGAAGGACTCACCATTTGCACGGACAGTGCCAACTCCATTAGACAACTGGAAAACATGAGAACAAAACCTCACAGCATGGAACACCACCGGCAAAGAGACCTCCTATATGCCATACTGGTCAACATTGAAGCGTTGGTAGCAGCGGGGCACACGGTCTCCATACTGAAAGTCAAGGCACATACAGGAATTGCGGGAAACGAAAAAGCAGACGAAGCAGCCAAGCAAGCATGCACTACAGGGACCTTCACGGAGGCATGGGATAATAACGAAACAATACAAGTCAAACCCATGGTACCAGATGAAGACTCGGGCAGCAGAGAGCTACAAGGAAAGCTCGCCGTCCAGAAATATGTGACCACATTACTACGTGAACAGCAAGCCCGAGGGAACAGCAGGCTCACGGCAAAAACTACCGAGCTCCAAGGAGAACCCACAACATGGACCCACCAACTGAAAACGAAGCACATTTTCAGGTGGGAAGCACACCATGACCAAGCGCAGCAAAATGAAGAGGAGCAAGCAATGATGCGGGACCCAAAGCCCAACCAGCAGCAACAGGCCGACCAGACCAGGGATGAAGAAGGCAGGCAAATAACAGCCATGATGGCACAAAGGGAGGATGAAGAGATGCTCCTTGTAAGAGACATGCACGAGCAACAAGACCAAAGGAAGACAGAAGGCGGAACAGGCCCCACCCGGGGAAGCGACCCCACACCTGCAGAGACACCACCCCAACCCCGTGAGAGGGAAGAAGTGTTTGAGGAACTCAACGAACTCGTGGAGGGACTCGAGGCGACCCAAAAGCAGCACAATGATGAGGAAACCTTTGAGATGCTCAATGAACTCATTGAACAGCGGGAACCACCTAAAGGGGGACCGGCAAATGAAAGACAAGCTCACCATGACCGGGTCACGGAGGAGTCCAGAGTCCATGCGATGATGCAGGACCCGATGCCCAGAACAAGATGGAAGCAACGAAAGCACGACATGGCACACAACAGAACGAAAAATAGGAACGCCCCTCCGGTCCAAGAGAACAAGGCCACCGACAACTGGCTGAATGAAACAATGGGGCACCTCAAGGGAGACATGCCGCTACACAAAATAGCGAACGGCTTCTGGAAACGAGCCACCTTTGCGGCGCGGAAAACGATACTCAAATGCAGGCTGAGAATACTACCAGCACAAGACTACGAGACAGCGAAAAACTCAGC
>LGRX02012842.1:0-17777 GCA_001247695.2 Cymbomonas tetramitiformis
TCACTGCGCACGTGTCTCCCTGGAATATCTCCACGTAGCCACATGGGGGGTCACTGCGCACGTGTCTCCCTGGAATACCTCCACGTGGCCACATGGGGGGTCACTGCGCACGTGTCTCCCTGGAATACCTCCAATGTAGCATAATCACTCGCGCACGGTTCCCTGGAAGCTCCACCCCCACGTAGGCACATGGGGGTCACTGCGCACGTGTCTCCCTGGGAATTTACCTCCACGCAGTCACATGGGGGTCACTGCGCACGTGTCTCCCTCGGGAATACCTCCACGCGGGCCACATGGGGTCACTCGCGCACGCAGTCTCCTGGAATACTTCCACGTAGTCAAGATAAGTCACTGCGCACGTGTCTCCTGAATATTCCACGTGGTCACATGGGGGTCACTGCGCACCTGTCTCCCTGGAATATCCACGGGCACATGGGGGTCACTGCGCACGTGTTCCCTGGAATACCTCCACGTAGGCCAAGATGGGGGTCACTGCACGTGTCTCCCTGGAATACCTACGGGCCAAAGATGGGGGTCACGCACGTGTCTCCTGGAATACCTAGCAGGCAACATGGGGGTCACTGCACGTGTCTCCCTGGAATACCTCCACGTAGTCACATGGGGGTCGCTGCGCACGTGTCTCCCTGGGAATACCTCCACGTGGTCAAGATGGGGGTCACTGCGCACGTGTCTCCCTGGAATAATTTCCACGTAATCTGGGGTCACTGCGCACGTGTCTCCCTGGAATATTCCCACGCAGCCACATGGGGGTCTGGCTGCGCTCCCTGGAATATCTCCACGCAGCCACATGGGGGGTCACTGCGCACGTGTCTCCCTGGAATATCTCCACGTAGCCACATGGGGGGTCACTGCGCACGTGTCTCCCTGGAATACCTCCACGTGGCCACATGGGGGGTCACTGCGCACGTGTCTCCCTGGAATACCTCCACGTAGCCACATGGGGGGTCGCTGCGCACGTGTCTCCCTGGAATACCTCCACGAAGCCACATGGGGGGTCACTGCGCACGTGTCTCCCTGGAATACCTCCACGTAGTCACAAATGTGGCAGCGTTGCGGCTATTCGACGATGTGTCCCGTGTTCCCAGTATACTTTTCGCAGCACTGCGGGAAGAGTCTTGGTATCCTGTTGCTTCAAATTGCAGCAGCCTTCACTCGCACCTATCTGAAACTCCCCGTCCGCTTGCGCTTTGTACTTGAGCAGATGCTTTGCGATCTCGTTAGTCTTTTGCTGCGAGCCTCCCCCGAGGCTACCGAGCGTCAGTGCGGCCGAGTTTTTTACTTTCTTTGCTCAGGAATTATGCTCAGATCTTCTGTGCTTTCGCGCTGCACTCCTATCCATCTTTCCTCCTTGGCCGGGCACTCCTATCCATCTTTCCTCCTCGGCCGGGCACTCCTATCTTTCCAAATGTCTGGTTTACAGGAGGTCAACATCACATAGCCTTCACTGTTCTTCAGGGAAAGCTGCACTGCTCGAGGCTTGCAAGATCAAGAACAGTGCTCGAGGCTTGCAAGAGTAAGAACAGTGCTCGAGGCTTGCAAGATCAAGGACCAGCACATTATACCGAGCCAACCAACACCGTCCGGGATTCGAGACACATCGCGAACACTTCGCGCCTCTGGGTGCGTGGGTTTTCACTTCCAGCTCCCCCGACGTCGGCCGCCTCTGCAAGTCCTCATCCATCGTGTCCACCTTGTCGATGATGTTCTGAATTTTGCCGGCCTGATGATCCAGCTTGGGCTCCGTCGCATCGAGTCGCAATTGGAGAACCTGTGTGCGCCGTCTTCATTAGGTCTTAAGGGCCTATGCCTGCTCTTACTCTTGCAGGGGGGGCGCCCAGGCTCTCAGAGGAGGCCGTAGGGAGGCAGCGGGGCTCTTGCGGAGGGGTCAGTCGGGGTCTCAGGGGAAACATGCGGGGTCTCGTTCGCGTGGTGGTGCAGACGACCGAGATGGTGGTGAGGTCAAACGACCATGCAGGTACCGAGTCACAAACTTTCACATCAACATCTCTATGAAGCAAGCGCCAGTATGCCAGTGAGCAGGAGGAGACCTGTCGCGCCTTGATTTCCTGCTCTAAGCGTTCCTGCCCGGTTGTCTGCAGTCCTTCGAGCGAGGCGATCTTTTGCCGAAGTCCGCTGTTCGCCGATCTCTCGTCCGCGAGTGCCTGCGTCACAAGGTAAGGGGCAAATCACACGCCTAGGCCGTGGAAACGGGCGACATGTGTGGTCCTGCACAAGTGCGCCGATCGTCCGTCCAAACCAAGGGGTTGGGTTCGTTCGAGGGAAGCGAAATACCTCCTTTCCGTAATTCCACACCCCGTGAGAACACATGGTGAACGCGGGGCTCGAGAGTATAGGAACAAATCTGAGGAGTTCAAGAAGCGCATTCGAGGCACTTCACGCGTTTTCGAACCGTTTTTTAAAAGTCAGCAAGGTGGATGTACAGTTCACAGCAGGATATCGGCATCACCTGCTCCAAGGACCTGCGCGCTCTGCTCTCGACCTCAAGGTCTGACCGCAGAAATTTTATGTCCACGGCGAGCTGTAAAGAATAACACAGTGATGATTGAGAGAAAAACGTGAATACTTCCTTCTGAAAGCACGGCGAGTTCATAAAAAGAGTTGGGCCGTGCACCTGCTTCAAAGCTTGAGCCATCAGCTTCTCTGAGTCTATGCGGGCTTGCTCTTGGTGCTCTATCTGCAAATGAAGGTCGTTGATAACCTTCCCTTGAAGAGAAGCCACGTGGACACCTATTGTACGGTCGAGCAACTTCCATCAAGAGCTCCGGCATGGCAACAGCGTTTGATCGTAAACACGGTCGTGACGTGCGAAGGTAGAGGAGTCATAAGGAGAATCACGCGACGTTCGCACCGAGCTCCCAAGCTTCTTGTCGTTCTTCCGAAGTCATGGAAGGACACTCCGTTCCAGTGACTGTGCGCGAGTCACGAAGCGTCTTCATATCCTCAGCTTGAATGATAGCCACTCGCACGGCCACATCCCAAGCATCCATCTTCGCCATCTATCGTTTGAAAATACGTGGCAACAAGATGCTACCAACTACAGGACAAATTCAAAACACAATACACGGGCCCAGTTGGAAGCGAGTGCGTGTGGCGTATCAGTGATTGGACTTGTGAATTCAACCGGAACGCTGTACTTCGTATTGATTCTGCTCTCTACGTTCGTCTAACAACGTCTTTACGGATACGGTTGGAAACAAAATACTTCGTTGAATCTCAGCCCACACCCCTCGCCTGCTCTCGTCCCAGGTTGGAAGTTCCTTGCTTGATCAGGTGGCCTTTTACAAAAAAAAAAAAAAGGGACACGCAGGAAGGGTGAAATCATGCGATTTAGGGTTTAAAAAAAGGGATTTTAGGGTTTGCCGCACCTTAAACCCTAAAACCCTTGATGAGGCTTGACGGAATCGGGAATGGGAATATAAATCATCGGAAATCCAAATGGATCAATTGAATAAGAAATATCGAAAACGGAAAACAAAAGCGAAGTCGAAACTTCTAGAATGAAGAATCAAGAATCTAGAATCAAGAATGAAGAATCTTGTATAACTCTATGACGGTCCAGTTTTTTCCCCCCCAATCTGGGTCTTGTTGGGACCACTGTTTGGGACCCAACATGTCCCAAAGGCTTGGGACCTTCGGTCTCAAGTGAAGCGCCAAGAATTGGAGGCCTACGGCTCCCGAAACGTCCCAAAACCTCGGGGCCTTCGGCCCCATGGGGACCTATGGTCCCAAAAAGCCTGCGGCTTTGGGTGCCTGCGGCCCCCAAAACGTCCCAAAACCTCGGGGCCTTCGGCCCCATGGGACCTACGGTCCCAAAAAATCTACGGCTTTGGGGGCCTGCGGCCCCCTACATGTCCCAAAGGCCTGGGACCTTCGGTCCCAAACAAGCACTTTCAAGGGGGGCCTACGGCTCCCCCGGGTGTCCCAAAATCGGGGGGTATGTCCCAAAAACGCATTTTTCCCCCCCCAATCTGGGTCTTGTTGGGACCACTGTTTGGGACCCAACATGTCCCAAAGGCTTGGGACCTTCGGTCTCAAGTGAAGCGCCAAGAATTGGAGGCCTACGGCTCCCGAAACGTCCCAAAACCTCGGGGCCTTCGGCCCCATGGGGACCTATGGTCCCAAAAAGCCTGCGGCTTTGGGTGCCTGCGGCCCCCAAAACGTCCCAAAACCTCGGGGCCTTCGGCCCCATGGGACCTACGGTCCCAAAAAATCTACGGCTTTGGGGGCCTGCGGCCCCCTACATGTCCCAAAGGCCTGGGACCTTCGGTCCCAAACAAGCACTTTCAAGGGGGGCCTACGGCTCCCCCGGGTGTCCCAAAATCGGGGGGTATGTCCCAAAAACGCATTTTTCCCCCCCCAATCTGGGTCTTGTTGGGACCACTGTTTGGGACCCAACATGTCCCAAAGGCTTGGGACCTTCGGTCTCAAGTGAAGCGCCAAGAATTGGAGGCCTACGGCTCCCGAAACGTCCCAAAACCTCGGGGCCTTCGGCCCCATGGGGACCTATGGTCCCAAAAAGCCTGCGGCTTTGGGTGCCTGCGGCCCCCAAAACGTCCCAAAACCTCGGGGCCTTCGGCCCCATGGGACCTACGGTCCCAAAAAATCTACGGCTTTGGGGGCCTGCGGCCCCCTACATGTCCCAAAGGCCTGGGACCTTCGGTCCCAAACAAGCACTTTCAAGGGGGGCCTACGGCTCCCCCGGGTGTCCCAAAATCGGGGGGTATGTCCCAAAAACGCATTTTTTCTGATAGTTTATTTTTTCAAAAGGGGGGATCAAACCCGCCGTCGACAAATTACCGGATTGTTGTACTCTCACTGCACCATTCATTGGTTCGATATATACATCATCACTTCCTTATGGGAGCAGTATTCATTTCTTTTTCATTACAATTACAGTATTGCATCTTCAACTTCAATTCTTCAAGTCTTCCCATTCAGCGTTAGTACGGCGTGAATCTCTGAACAACACAATCAATACGATAAAAATATCCGGTTAATGAGCTGAACATGAACTGGAGCTGCAAATATTGCCAGCGCAAGGAGGGGTGATTGCAATCATGCGACGGGTCCGTATGGACTGAACAAATGAACGACAACCAAGTCTGGAATGGAAGCTGGCAAGCTCCTCAGCAATTATCAGCAGAATCCTCAATAGCTCGGACAGACTTTTGTGACTTCCGCTTTGTGTGATACATTTCTCTATGTTGCTTTCTAGACCTCGAGGTTTGAATTGTACCCTGGCGAGTGTGTAAGAATCACATCGACGGGGCAAATTTCAAGGAACATGTGCTTATCGACTACAGCGGGAACATCCCCAGTTCTGTTACTTATTTCTTCCCCGTAAAATCTTGGAGCAAACATGCGCTACCTATACGTTCGCTGTCTTTGCCTGTTGGGACTACTGTTGTACCTCGGAATTGGCCCAAACGTGACAGCGCAGAGTTCACTCCCCCAAAATTTGAGTTTGTCCACAAGTCCTCTGGAAGAGTGGACCGTGGAAGATGTGTCCGCCTTTATTCGAACTTTACCTGAGGGTTATGGTCTCGACGCGCTGCTTTTCGAGGCGGAAGGTCAGCCCAAACTTCTTCTCACTGCTTAAATGTTGCTCGCCTCCCAGCGGCATGAAGCGCGTCTGATCTTTTGTCGTGTCGTACATAATCGCATCTGTTTCTTGAATTATCAAGGGGGAGGGTTTGGTCAGAGGTCGATGGCTTCACCTTGAGAATGTTGACGACAACGTACGATGTACTTCTGTCGAGCGGCGCTGCCCTAGGGCTGCGAACGTTGCGCCAAAGGGTATGCGTTTCCACTCTCCGTTGTGACTTCGAGAACTCAAACGAACAGTTGCCCTTTTCCTCGACTTAATCCTCACATGTTAGTGGGCATCTCCCTTGTGCCGCGTGCAACCGCAGTTCCTAATGGATGTTTGAATCATAAAGCTTTATTCCTTTCTTTGCTCACGTTTTACAATGCCGCTCGTCTATCTGCGAGCTGGATATGGGGTGACCGTTTTCCGTGCCTCATTTTCTCGGCCAAGAGGTTGCATGGCTTCCTGAGTTCCGGGTAGCATCGCTGTTTGTTGGCCGCCCGGAACTGCCGCCCGTGGCCCAATATCGACGGTCACACCCTAAAAGGTAAAAAGGTTAGCGTGTGCTTTACCGCACAGAGTTTGCGGTGATTGCGGCCTTGGGCAGCACCCAAGTTATCCAGGCGTATCCGTCGACGCAAGTCTGCCACACCTTATGGCTTTCTCGACAGAAAGCACGCTCCGATGCACTCTGATCCCCACTTCGTGCGAAATTACCTCACCGTCACTTCGCTCGGCGCGGTTTACTCTTTGGGACGGGTTCTGGAAGATGCTGTGGAGTCCTGAGGAGATCTAGGGTCTCCAGGGACCTCGCAAAAGCAACCACTGTTGTGCCACCCCGGCTCCCCTTGGCATGTTAGCGGCCTGGCCGTGGTGGAGCTCTATGACGGGAGCACTGCTAAATGCTCTGGTGCCTAGTGCTCAGTGATTGCTGCGAGCTGTCTTTACCCTGTCGTTTATTACCCTAACTTTGACAAACGTGATAATATCACTTAAGTTGAACTATTGCAGGTGGCGCTTATGAAGTATGTGGATGACCTCGGGAAGTATGACCGCAGTTTTCAACCTGCGCCGCCTAGACCTCTCAACGGCGCGACTCCTGTTCTCGCATCGAGGCGCCCTTCGACCCTTCCGGCGCAGGAGGACAGGCCCTCGCGACCTGAAACACGCGAAATCGCCGAGGAGTCCTCACTCGACGAGCAGGTGCACGTCACCAACCTCCCCGACTGGGATTGCGAGATTTCAGGGGAGTGCGGAAGCGACTTGTACAACAAGTTATGGGTGCATTTGATGGACAAGCATAACCGCTATGTGCCACCCACGGACGTGACGATCGTCCGATTCCAAATCCAGTTTCAGAAAATCAGGTCGGTCGATATGCAAACGACGGTGATGACGCTGCACGTGTGGTATGGGCTGGAGGTGACCTCCCTTTATTTGATTTCAATGCCGATGCACCCTTGGCAGCTTTCATTTTCTCACTCCTGGCACTCCCCACGCCCCCACACTCAACACTTCCCTCAAATCCACTATTCCCATCACCCCAAATATTTCTAACACTCTCCTCACCTCCCTCTCTCCCAGCGCTTTCTGTGCTCCCCTCAGGCACAACATTCCCTCAACACTCTTGATGCTCCCTGCGCTTTCCTCACCCCCCTCATCCCCTTCACCAACCTCTCAGCACTGTCCGTATCTTGCTCATGCTGCTCACTTTGAACACTGTCCTCACTCCCCTCACTTCATACGCATCTGGAACCGCCAAAAGTCCCTGCACCCCACCCACTTCCCGCAGCACCTTACTCCCCACTCCACACACTCTTCATGGCACATTGCCCTTGCAGTCAGTCATTTCGAAGAGCTAAGAAAACCAGAGATTCTGCCTCACTGTAGTGGAGTCCATGGCTGAAAAGGTACCCACAGCTTTTGCGTCACATGCTTTTTCGTTGTGGCTCTTGCAGTGGAAAGACCCTCGACTAAGTTGGGATCCGACGGACTTTGGCGGCATCAACTCGACACGCATCCAGCCTTCGGAGTTGTGGACCCCCGACATTGAGCTGTGGAACGGGGACCAGACACTGGATGAGAGCATGGGGCAACAGCTGGTGGCGGTTACGAGCAACGGGCACGCCATATGGAGTCGCCTTGGCTTTGTATTGGCTCTCCCCCCTCGCAGATCCCACGACTTATTGCATCCTCTCGCAATTTGATGGGACTGTGATGCGAGCGGTCATGCTTGGCAGGCCAGCATTGGCCTCCGCGAAGTGGAAAGGCCCACGGTTCGCTAGGGTTGAGGATAAGAGAGGCAGAGATGGGGTCGCGCTCTGCTGCCTGTGATGAGCCCTCAATGCTCGGCCAATGGCCAGTTGAGTACGCCACGCATGCTCACAGGGTGGAGGGCTCACACGGTGTGTGGTGTGTGTGGGGGGCGCGGCCAGTTACACGTCTTGTGCAAGCTTGGGGGGCTGGAGGTGTTCCCGTTCGACTACATGACATGCGCCATGGAATTTGGAAGTTGGACACGGGGAAAGGATCAGCTCGATCTCAGGTGTTTTGGAAATGGGTGCATTCGTCTCTACGGCTCCTACACCAGTGGTAGCACCTTCCAGGAGTACCAACTTGAGAAATTTGAAGGGGAGGTGTACACCTACCCGGTTGGTTCCTTCCGTATCAACCCCTATACCGCGTGGCCAACCATCAGGTCGTCCTTCGGACTCGCAGCCTCCCTCTGCAGCCTGCCTTGCAAGCGTCTTGTTGCGAGCCTGTGGCCTCTCCTCCCAGGCCCCCCTTACGGCCACCCTTGCAGGCCAACAACCCCTGTTGTAGCCCTCCTGCCAGGCTGGCAGCCTCCCCGATTCACCCCCACTTACAGCCCCGCTTCCAGGCGTGCAGAAAGCCTGCAGCCCCCCCTTGCAGACCTGCAGCCCCCCTTGCAGCCTGCCCTTTGAGGCCTAAGGGCTTATGAAGTTCGGTGGACATCCCGACTCTGTGTGTGGTAAGTGTGGGAGGAACGGTTGGGCGCTGAAAGCAGGCTCGAGATCGTGACCACTCGAACGATGTATCTGTATGTTGGCAAGGTGCTGGTGCCGCAAGTGTTTCTGTCTTTGCTCAGCGGCGCGGTTTTCTGGATGGGGGTGCCTTGTGGCGAGCGCCTGGGCTTCGGCATCACCCTCATTCTGGCCTGCGTTGCGTATGATCTGTTGATATTGGACAAGGTGCACCTCCGAAACCGTGCCACAATCATCTCTTGTCTGCCATCCTTGTGCTCCAATCACACGCGCGGTGCATCAATGGCTGGCAAGCCCTAGGTGCTAACACAGTGAATATCCACTCTCCTAAACACCCACCAGTGCTAACACAGGGAATGTCCACTCTCCTAAACACCCACCAGTGCTAACACAGGGAATATCCACTTTCCTAAACACCCACCAGTGCTCAGGGTCCCTTTACAGGCTAGCATCACATGAAACATTCAGGCTATAGTCGCTGATGACACAAATGCATTGAAGTGACTAGCATCCATTCGGAGCCCGCGTTAAAAAATTGATAATCCCCAACCCTGTATAAAGGGGGCCCGGACACTACCGTAAACCCGAGCCCGGACACTACCGTAATCCCCGAGCCCGGACACTACCGTAACCCCGAGCCCGGACACTAGCCGGACACTACGTGAGCCCGGACACTACCCCGAGCCGGACACTACCCCCGAGCCCGGACACTACCGTAACCCCGAGCCCGGGCACTACCGTAACCCCGAGCCCGGACACTACCGTAATCCCCGAGCCCGGACACTACCGTAACCCTCAGAACCCTCAGATTTTCCCTGAGCTCTTGATCATTTCTCCACCCTAAGTATGATGAGCCCCTTCAGCTGAAATTAGTGAATCAGAACGCTCCATTCTACAAGTCGACGGCAACTGCTGACTCACGGTAAATTGGCCCGTGGCATAATTGGTGATGGCTTTTCTCTCGCGCGTGTTCCGCTGCAGGTGCCCACGTCCAACAAAGTACTTTGGCTGGAGCAGATGGGCATCGTTGCGAACGTCTTTTGCGCCATCAGGTGCACCGGACGGAAAATCCTCTCCCCTTTTGGAGTCAATAGCTGTGGTGCAGTGTTGGTATTGTTCCGGCCTTCAATTCCTTTGGTATCCGTTCACCGGACGGAAAATCCTCTCCCCTTTTGGAGTCAATAGCTGTGGTGCAGTGTTGGTATTGTTCCGGCCTTCAATTCCTTTGATATCCGTTCACATCACCAGCACGCTCGCATTCGATTCTCCTCAATAAAGGGAGACTCTTTGGCAAATCGCCGCATTGGAATAAGGGGAGGCTGCCTTGGCAAATCGCCGCATTGGAATAAAGGGAGGCTCTTTTGGCACCGCCGCATTGGAATAAGGGGAGGCTGCGTTTAAATAAGGAGGCTGCGTTGCAACCGCATTGGAATAAGGGGAGGCTGCGTTGGCAAATTCGCCGCATTGGAATAAGGGGAGGCTGCCTATCCATCGGAGCTCTATTTTGCAACATCTCTTTTAATCTCAATTCGGAAACTGGGCGAAATCTGCTCTCAATCCGACGGTCCAGGAACAATGCTCGATCTACAGGTTCAGAAACCGCTAAAACTACTCTGTGATTCGGTTTGATCAGATCTTGCACCGCATGGTCGCATGCATGCATTATTCTGCGTGCTTCTTCTAAGGGGAAGGCGGGATGCCGAGGGTCGCCGGGGACTGCACAGCCTCCTGGAGTCGTGTCTGGTCACCGGGATCCACTTCTCCACGAGCTACTTCATTCTAAACGAAAAACACTGGCTCTTCGGCAACAATGGCTTCCTGGCCTTGTTGTATAAACGCGTCAACCAGAACAGTCTGTATGGCGGTGTGCCACAACCACCGGCGCGGGTAAGTGCAAGCGAAGCCTCCCAACGCGTCGGCCACACACCCCCTTCACCACCACGCGTACCCCCATGCTTAATCATTCGCCTTGGTTCCTTGGATGCGAGAGGAGGCGTTTGCCAATCCTAGCTTGGTTATGCAGTCTGCAACACAAGTAGTGGGCGGCGGTGTCGTGTTTGCCGCGGGTAGTGAGTGCTTGACATTGATGGCGCATTGGACGTTGTTGCGCCGGCAACGCTCAAAACCGTCAATGGTTGCGCACCGGCAGCCTCAGAAGACGGTCTGGAGGGGGTGATCAAGTTGGCATGGGGGGCTATAAAGCCATAGAAGGGGGCTCTCACAGACGCGCCCCTCACAATCCGGATCGTTACCCTCTACGCTCGTATGCTGACGTGATGGGTGTTTCCCACATAAAGGCTAGGTTGACTCCTGCTATCCGCGGCGAGGATGCGCAGTCTATTCCAGTCGAATTTCATCCTTGTTTAACAAGGAAATCAGCAAAAAATGAGCACGTTGACCCAGATGACACATGCAGAAGCTCAGCTTGGCATGGCGTAGCTTGTGCGAAGGCATTGGCTTGCACCATCCTTTAAGGTGTCTGGCCACGGAGATGGAAAAGGAATTGGCGGGCCGTTAGGGCAGGTCGCTGGGAATGGATACGGTGTGATGACGTGAATCGGTATGCGGAAGAAAGAAAACTCTGGCGGGGCTGGTGCATGTTCAGGTGCTTAAGGTGTTGGAACAGGGGCTACACTATCTTCCCATCTATGACATGGACATGGATCCCGACGAGCTGGAAAGAATGCGTGACCGCCCAAATTCCCCCTTTAACCCGTTTTTCATCAGATGTCCGTTTCCGCTGACACTGGCAACCTCACATGCAGCAGAGCGCCCCTCAACCCCTGCGTCTCCTGGAGATGTCCTCGCGCTGTCTTTGTCGGAGGGCCTGAAGGTTTCTTCGCAGGGCAGGTCGAAATTGCGACGTGGCATGCGCGCCTGTGCAGAGCATCGTTCTGCCAGAGCCCTTCGATCCCGGCGAGGCAGCCGGGTGTGGGAGAGCAGGGCCTGTGCAAGGGCGCGACCGGTTGCTCTGGGATGCGGGGCGCGGAAAGGGTGTGTCGGCAGTTATGAAGAAAAAGAAACGTTCCTTCCGCGAGAAAGCGGCTGTGTCTGCCGGCGATGCTTGCGTGAAGAAAGGGGCGGCGGCTGGTGGAGAAGTGTCCGCTGCCGCACACGGCCAGCATGGTGGTCTGATGAGTTGCGTCACGCGCGCCCGGAAGAGCTTTGATAATCAGAGGGCGGATGACTGCCAAAGCAGGTGACACCTCGGGGCAAATACCTAACTTCCCATCTTGATCAGCACTCTCGTGGCAGGGAACGCCCACTCGGTTCGCACTCCAGCGCGCACAGTTTGCATTGGTTGCGTTCCGTGCATGTCGGTTCTGCGCAGCACGGCTTGGTTAACGCTTAATGCTATGAGCAACCCGCCTTGTTCCTCCCACAAGATCCGGAGCGCGAACAGTAATGAAGTGTATGAGGTGAGCGTCCCGCGGCTTGGTGAGAATGCCGAGAGAGATAAGCCTTGGAATGTGGGATTGGCAGACTTGAGCGGCAGGAGGAGGTCGTAACAATAGTAGAAGAGGATGCTACGAATACAGGGGGAGGCTTGGCGGGTTCTCAAAATAACAGTCTGCAGCATCAGTTGTTAAATGTGAATTTCGTGGATGCGACTAGTGTACCGCCACGAAGACCGGTCGCCAACAAATGCAACGATGGTGACACTAAAATATATGAGGTGCGCATTGATCTCTGCGTGGGCATATTGTGCCCCAGTCGATGTAACCCCCCTGCATACAGACGGTGGAGGAAGCATCCCGTTGGGATATTTTCCAAGCCCCCTTCGTGACGGCTGCCCACTGCTTACCCTTGTGGAGGGGGTTCTGCTTGGAGCTTCAGTGCATATTGGCTCCTTCGTGGGCAATTCTGCTGGTCGCTCGGGAGGCCTCGCGCCGTGGAGAGGACGCGCGCAGATAGGCATCTGCTGAACCAGATGTATTGACCTTTCACTGAATTGTGTCTGATGTGCAGAAA
Source organism: Cymbomonas tetramitiformis (assembly GCA_001247695.2). NCBI lineage: Eukaryota > Viridiplantae > Chlorophyta > Pyramimonadophyceae > Pyramimonadales > Pyramimonadaceae > Cymbomonas > Cymbomonas tetramitiformis. The sequence goes on from LGRX02012842.1 coordinate 12,607, forward strand.
ATGTCGTTTACCGACAACCCAATTGCAGCACCGGGCATGGGGGACACGGATCGAACATCGGACCAGGACGAGGATGAGGATGTGGATGAGGATGACGACATGGGTGATGACGACGATGGCGGGGGGGCAGTGAAAATGAAGAAACATAAAGGAACAGCCGAGGAAGTTGCGAAAATTAAGAGATTGGCTGCGACGAGAAGGCGGATGTCAACGAAACAGCTGAAGGCTCTAACTGACGCTTATCCAGAAGATTACCATTACAAAATTCCATATGATAGATGGGATGCTGAGAGCTTCAAGTATGAAGCAGATCACTATTCCAACATGAGGTGGCAAAGAGTTGCCATCTGCTTTGATAGATTGTCACAGGTGTTTCTGTTCCCGTTGTACCTACTTTCCATCGCTGTATGTACCTTGGGAGTTTTTTTTGCGCAAGCTTCTACGCAAGCTTCTACGATTACATGAATCTGTGCTGGACATTTTGTAGATACAGTGCAAGAAGCGTTAAACTGGCTCATATGATGCAAACTTCCTAACCCAAAGAAAAAAGAAAAAGAAAATGTGACTCTTCCTTCTGGAAGCGTGATATTCGAACCTAAACTAATTTATGTAACGGGACGAGAATACCGCCAATGTGCCCTATTGTGCTGTGGACATTTTAATTTTTGCGATGGCTGAAATCACATAAAGATTCATAAATTAGCATTTTCGACCATCCTTGCTTAGATAATTATACACTGGGAATACGAAGTCACAAGTAAAATCTTATTCTTATGAACCTCAATTCTTATTTGGAGACATATCTAAATCCACTCTGGTTTACTAGAGAGCGACGGACATGCTTATACGGAGACACATTTTCCAGCTTGCTAGCCTTCTCAGAGGGACTTCTTGCATTATTCGCATGGCTTGGCCCATGTTTACGGCATAAATGTTATAATAAATAATAGGGATAAGTTCACAATCGGTGTAGACATTTCATTTTAATCCAGACTGGGTGTAGACCCTTCATTGTAATCCAGATTGAGTGTGGACCCAAGAGATGACGTGTCTACACCCAATCTGGGATAAAATGATGAAGTTTCGACACCCAATCTGGAGTTATATGAAGGGCCGACACCCAATCTGGAGTAAAACGTGAAGTGTCTGCTTCCAAATGGATTGAAATCAAGTGTCGACACCCAAACTGGGTTAAGATATGATGCTTACAGCCACTGTGAAATTGTGCTTTCAAATAATAATAATAATAATAATAATAATAATAAAGGTTTTAATTTTCCGGGAGCAAATTTTGATTGTTTCCGGAACAATTAACTTTTGATTTTCCCCGTAACAAGGGATCTTGGCTACGGACACGCATATTTAGGGTTTAGTGAGAGTTTATGGGGTTTATCCAGTAGCCAGGCACGCCAAAAACCTGACACTAAACCCTAAATATGCTTTCCCGTAGTCAAAATTCATTGTTACGGGGGAAATCAAAAGTTAATTGTTCCGGAAACAATCAAAATTTGCTCCCAGAATAATATAGTTCCTAATTAGAATGCTAATAATAGGCCAGCATAAGCCATATATAATAACGATGCTCGATGTTACAGTTATCCCATTAGGGCAACTCCGCATTGCACGACGAGATGCGCCACCACTTTTCATAAGGGCGACCGCGGTTCCCCATGCGAGCATTCGCGTAATAAGGAGAACCTCCTGAATGGGAGTGGCGACGAGGACAAGGAGTTTTTCTGTGGAGCTCTTCTGAGGAAGATTGCACATATAAATTTTATTACATGACTCCAAAAACACCATCACGTCACATACAAATGTATTGACATGACACTGTGCATCAGAGGCATCCAGGATCACCCAGACCGTGACAAACACGGCTCTTATCCCGGAGCGACGGGGCCTGCGAGACCTGTGGAATGCGGCACACTATCATGTGACTAACATATGATGCACGTGCGAAATGTATCCATACACCGAAGTGCGCACCGTGTAGAAATGCAATTATCAGCCTACGTCGCACGACACCGCAGTATGCGATGCTTCTCCGCAACGTTCAGTTTCATGCACAGTGATTATCTAGGCTATACAATTTTCCCTGAACGGAATGCTGTCAATACGTTTGCGATCAGATCTTGTGAACAAGGCTACAATCCGACAATTGCATTATCTTTGTCAGGAAAGATTACCAGTATTTTGACAGGGTGAGACAAAGCTCTTACAAATAATTATTTCAAGCTAGAACAGCTTCTACTGGACTTCAATTCATGTCTTACACTCTCAGGGTGGGCCCACATATCTGATGGATCTATCATTTTCAGGTTAGCATTAAGCACGCTCTGCCACCTATACAAATCTTAAAAAGGGGATCGACACATTACTTGCCCTCTAGCTTATCTAGTTGCCTCTTGCTCTTTTCCTCCGAGGGACCAATTCTGCCTCGTCATCACTGTCGACGTCTCCGACCCCGCCCCCAGATCATATCAAATTCGGAGCATATCGAATTCGGATCAGATTCACATGAATACCGTCATACGGTAATAGGGCATTAATTTGAAATTGTTTGGCCTGTAAATGGTTGGGGGAGGGGGGGGCTTTAGGCCTTTAGGGCCCAGGGAGGTGTGGTGGTGGTGGTGGTGGGGGGGGTGGGAGGGCTTTGGGCTTTGGCCGAAGGCCAAAATTTTGAAATGCTTATATATGGGGATTTTGGGGCATTTTTAAGGTGGGGGCGGGGGCTTTGGGCTTTGGCGCCGACCAAAGGTGGGTGGGTGTGTGTGTGGGGGCTTTGGCTTTCGGCCCCGAAAAAGGTGGGGTGATGGGGGCTTTAGGCTTTTCCCCAAGTCCCCAATCTATTTACAGGCATTTTTGGGGGAAATTCAACGTCCTAAAATCGTGGCCAACCCCTTGTTTGATAAATCGACACTTTTATAAGTGAGATGTGCACTAATCGATAACATATTGATGATCAACGATATGCTTTAGGCACCCGTCGATAAAATAACGACGTTTGACGAAATTTCGATGTTTGTCGAAAGAATATCGATGCGTATCGTGTTATCGATAAAATATGCCCCAAGGTTACTTTCAGTATGACGACTTATCAATCTAGCGTGGATGCAATGTATCAATTATTTTCACATATTATATACTTGCTGTATATTTTCTTTTCTCAAAAACCTGGGCTGCATGCATGTATTTTCATCTGCAGCCAAGTCTGAGAGGCCGACTCTATTGCCGCGCTTCATTCTTCTCTCCTAGTCCGAGCTCACGTATCATTTCTCTCAACTGTGTGTATACACACTGTCGCTTGGTACATGCCAGTGCTTTGTAGTAACCCAGAGTGAATTAAATTATAGACAGCAACGAAACCAAAATGCATGAAATAGTTAATCGTGAACTTGCTCGTGTTTTACATCTCAGGTTGGTACATCTTGCAGCTGTCGCCGTGCAATCACTGCAGCATACCACTTCAGAGATGCTTTGGGAGTCCGTGTAAGGTTGGTAGAATCGAAGTCGACATGCGCCAGGCCAAACTTTATGCTATAGCCATCAGCCCACTCGAAGTTATCGATGAGGGACCAGATAAAATAGCCTCTCACTTTGGCGCCCTGGGAGAAAATGGCAGCATACGCAGGCCCCAGCCGACCTTAAGTCTAGTGACCCCTGTCCGGTCCCGGCACATACAGGGATATCAACGGGACGAACGTGATAAGCAGCACAACATGCATCAGGTCATGGATATCAATTGTTGAAGGCGGCCTCGTGACACCGTTTCAGACATAATTGATCACGAGCTGAAAGGTGGTACACCAAGAGGCAGAAACTTCCGAGCCCCATTCCGTCAGTAAAGATCGCGTATCACAACATGAAAACGACAAGCACCTCGAACCGGTGTTGCCTCAGTGATCGCATGGTTGCAGCGCTGATTGCACTTGTAAGAGCAACGAATCCAGGTGGCACAAATCTCCTCGAAGAAATGCCCTCCAGACGCGATGCATGGTGAGAGCAACGCACCGCGGCCATGGCTTGTTGGATGCTGGCGAGGTACTCTGCATGGTACTGGATGCGCTTCGCGTCATCGAGCACGGCCGGGAACGGCAGGCTGGCTTCATTCTATGGCCTCTACCCCGCACCTCCCCCCACCACCTCAACAACACAAGGGCATTAGACTTCCGCCCACATGCTCCTGCTTCGAGCAGTGGGCCTGCTTTGGGGCGCCCCTTCCTCGAGCAGTGGGCCACGCACACACTACCACAGTTTCAGCATCTCTTGGGGCAGGCTCCATTCGTGACGCCCCCATACATCCACTGTACGATGCCTACATGAAGCGATACGCCCTCTGCACACCACGCCTCGCCCTGACACGCCGCAGATTGGGGGGCCTTCTGACAACCCCTCACACGCCACACACACACACATCCCACATGAAGAGGGGCTCGGGTGGCTCAGCGAGGCTAAGGGGGTCCCATTCTTCACTAGTGAGCTCCGGAGAATCCGGATAAGTGTCCCGATTTGTGTGCTGAATCCTTAGATCCCCGGCGTGGGTACATAATGCAGTCTTCTGTAGCTACGGGGTGCCAAAGGAGTCGCAAGGATACGCATACCCATCCTACATGTGCCCCGACTGGATATGCCCCTGTGTGCCACAGCATCATGTCGAGGGCAGGCCTCCCGTATGCTGCAGGCGCCATACTAGCGCGTCAACGCCGGCATGCCTCCGGAGGGCGCCCCCACCTTCTCCACGTAGCCATTCTCCGTGACCAGGGTCAGCGGATGCCCATACCGCTCCGCAATCCACAGTAGCAGCCGCCGCAGCCCCCACGGCACTGGAATGAGCCACTCGCAGCCGCTTGGAGGTCCGATTGCGTGACCACGGGCATCCTCCACGCTCACCTTCACCCTGATGTCATCCTCGTAGCCTCCGGAGTGCGCTTGGGGGTCGCGCGGCTCCGCGTTTGCAACATACCGGCTGGTGTAGTGATTCAAGCCGAAGAAGTCCAGGGTACCTGTCACAGAGCGCCAACTGCGAGGCATCGATGGCAGGGCCGCAATGCCAAAAGGGGTGTCTCGAGGGCAGGGCCGCAATGCCAAAAGGGGCGTCTCGAGGGCAGGGCCGCAATGCCAAAAGGGTTGTCTCGAGGGCAGGACCACAATGCCAAAAGGGGCGTCTCGAG
>LGRX02012842.1:19415-55489 GCA_001247695.2 Cymbomonas tetramitiformis
CCGAAAGGGGTGTCTTGAGGGCAGGGCCGCAATACCGAAAGGGGTGTTTCGAGGGCAGGGCCGCAATGCTAGGGCCTTTTGACATCGCTGTATCAATCTCCGCATCAAGCTTACCGTGTCCCCGGCAGCCGTAAGTTTTCCGCTCCGGCACTCAAATCTTAAAGCCATGCCCTTGCACGCTTGCAGCAATCCGGTAAAACAAATGGTCAGCTGCCGCCATCCTACCTGTGAGTATTGTGCTCTCCTCTGCAGTAAATCTCGGCAAGCGCTCCTGCCACAACCCACCGGCCAGAGATACCCAGATCCTAGTCCTCCATTCACCAGGTCGCGGCGGTGCTTGCGTGGACGAGCATACACTAGTGAGTAGACAGCACTGGGTGGAGCGAATCGGGGAGGCACTCGAAATCCTGCGAAGCGAATCGATTTCAGGATTTCAGGGCTTTAAGCAGAGACTCCCCCTCGCGACTGTTACCTGCAGCCGCCTTCTCATCTCGCCTGGATAATCTCCAAAATATAAGGGGTCTGCAAACCAACCGAGCTGCAGGCTCGACCCCTGCGCCCCGTTAAAAGCTGCAAAAGTGCCGGAGTTGCACCAGGCATGGATCAGGGTCCAAGGTAAGCCCCCTTGCGTCGGAGTTGCACAGGCATGGATCAGGGTCCAAGGTAAGCCCCCTTGCGTCGGAGTTGCACAGGCATGGATCAGGGTCCAAGGTAAGCCCCCTTGCGTCGAGGAGAGGGCCCCTCTGAAGGGCGCCCGTGACTGTGTGTCGAGGGGAGAAGCCTCTCAAAGAGACGGCCCCTCGGCTGTGCACGGAAGAGGGCTTCTCCGGTGGCGCCTATGAGACTGTGTAAAGGGGAGAGCCTCTCAGGGACGCGGCCGACAAGCCGTGCAGACGAGTTAGAGGGGCCCCTCCGGCCCTCCCGGTATTCGAATATTAGTGGGGTTTGCTGAGAGCTGATGCAAGCAGAAGAATGGTGACCTGAAATAGAAGTCGGCGTTCTGCAGCTTGTGAGTCGGCTGCGGCGCTGCTGAAGGGCTCTGACCAGTCCGCGTCCATCACCATGCCGATGCGCCCCCCTTGCCCCGCATACTGCGTATACTCCCCACCAGTCACCATCCACCGTCACCCACACGCAGCCGCGAGTTTACTGCCCAGAAAGCAGCGGAAGCTCCAACACCCGCCATGAAGTGCATACGACAGGTGTGAAGGTCTCAAGTCTGATGGGTTTTGGGGTTTTGATTAAGGCCTCGAGGATGGCCAGACTCCAGTTGAAGCCCAAGTCCTCCTTGCGCCGGCCCCCGCATACCCTGCCAGCGTGCAAGGAGGGTACTCGTGCTTTTTGATGCTTCTTGAACGTCTGTGTCCAGGTTGAGCTCTTGGAGAGGAGGGACAGGTCAAAATTTCGGGGGCTTAAGGCGGAACCTTTTGGCGAAACTCGCGGACCACCGTGGCGTGAGACAGCAGGACGTGGTGCGCGGCGATATATGGGTCGCGGTTTACATCCACGCAGCGCCCAGGTGCATGTACATTGCACCCGAGTGTCACAAAGGTCATCGGCTCGTTGAAGGTGATCCAAGTAGGCACCCTAACAAATGGAGCATCCTCCACGCCTCACGAACTGCACCTCTGATAGTACCCGTCACCTCGCCCATCCTTGGACACCCTCTGCGGTCTCCTACCCTGTACGCGCCGGCTTCATGACTTTTTGAAACTAAAACTATTACATAAGCAAGTTGTTATATTTTACGCTTTCAATATCCTGACATATCCATCTGCAGGGAGTTGTACAAACGCTCACGCATGTTCGATACGAACGAAAGGTTTATGAACCAGATAGAACAAGCGAATGAAGCGAAGAAAGCGGTGTTATGAGGGATACCGGTCAGCGAAATTATCGAAGGCCACAAGTGCGTAGTTTGTGAAGTCCGCAATAATCTGCCTGTCCAAAAACCCTGAAACCAATCCTTCGCTCCACATTCAATCGGGTTCGTCTGGGAAAGCCTTTTTTGAAATTTATCTCGACTTCCGTAATGAACGTTCCCTCACACTACACAGTAGCAACTGGAGGCTCCAGTTGGAAAAACTTTAGTTGAGCTCCACCGTCTTTGCACAGCGGAACGCACAATTTAGTTTATTCCACCCGTATCAGAGTGCTTGCGGAAGAACGTGAGTCGCTCGTCGTGCTTACCTCCGTAGCGCTGAAGAAGCGACTGAGGAAGATCCCAGTGATACAGCGTTACCACTGGCTCAATGCTCCTTGCTATCAACAAGTCGATTAAAGTGTTGTAGTATTGTATCCCAGCAACGTTCGGGCTTCCATCAGGGTTCACCTGTCCAAGTACCCGCGTGTGGGTTACCTTGGCCAGCAGACTTACCGCGAAAGTTTGTATGACCACGAGAAATATGCGGTGGAACAGTTGCGCTTATCGCACCCTTCCCAAGGACCTAACCTGAGTATGTCTCCCCCGCTCTAAGAGTGAAGTAGAAAACGAAGTTGTGCAAACGGCTATGAAGAAAGTGACCGTCCCGATATACCGACCCGATATACGTACGACCCGAGGCGTTTCTCAGCTCAAAAGGGACAAACTAAAGATCATTAGCTATTTCAGTGGTACACAGGGGGGAGGGGCGTCCATAGGTTGTACCAGCCTGGTCCAGGCAAGGGAGAACCGATACGCAGTGATTCCGGCGGAACTCATGAGCTCAACATCTTCCTTGAATTTGTGGAAGCTGTCGCAGGCTACGTCGCCCGTTTGTCCATGAAATGTGTTATTCGGAGTATGAACGAAAATATCCCATATTGAAGGTGGTTTCGTGTCCCAAGACCCCTCGACTTGGTATGCACTGGTTGACACTCCAAACTTGAAGTCAGTGGGAAACGTTGATAGATCCGAATTTGCTGTGGCAGCGACAGCAAACGTCACGGCGACGACACGCCAAATTCGGCGGCCTTGAACTGTCGCCGAGGTGCAAGGGGACTGGTGACCTATATTCAATATTTTCATTACCAATAAGTGTTGCTTATCCTCAATCGAATGTTGAGAGAGAAAATGTTGTGCACGGAAGCGGCAAAGGGATTGCCCGGCTATCACCGCACCGGTTCGTCCAAAACGAGTCACACGATAGCGACAGCCTGATCCAAATTTATACAACACATACTGTAACAATCAGGTCAGTTTTGAGTTTTGAGTTTTACATGGTTAATGGTAGAACCGGGCAATCCCTTCGGCTTGGCTTGACGCGTGTCAATATCGGAATATGAGCGAGTGTCACACGACAGTGTCACTACAGAGTAGACTACAGTACTTACTGTCTACTCTCAAGTCTCAACGCTCGACTCTCGTCTGGTCATCTGGCCATGGCGTGCGGTGGGGCTGGGGCAACTCTCGCAAGCCAGAGGTTACGAGTTACGAGCTTCGGCCGCTGCGCGGCCGATCGCGCGATTCTCGACAGAAAGCAATGGAAAGCAGCTCGTAACCCGGCAGACGATCCTCCGGACTACCACAGAAGATTTAAAAAAAAAAATCAATGAAATCGGGGGAAAATTGCCGCGTCCGGAGGCTCCGACTTGTGAGAGTAGGTTGGGGCTGGCTGAGGCCAGACGTAAGACGCGGAGAGCCTCCAAAAGATTTTTGTTGCTGTTCGGTTCGATCTTAAAAAAAAATCTGCAATAGTGTATAGTCCGGAGGCTTACGTGCTGCTTTCACAATTCCGGCGGTCGCAAACAATTTCATCGGATGAAAGCTTCCTCGCGGCTACGGATACAAAGTGGGGTGCGCCATGCGGATATCATTCTCAAATTTGGATTTGGACCCCGGACGCAACCAAGGCGATCGTTGACCGTATCGTTGACCGACCCGACGTGAGTGAGTGCAGTTATGTGCGAGAAAATATCGTGAACTCCAAAACAAGTTCACACCACTTACGGAACATGGCGTAAGTATGTATGCGGAGTCCGAATCATCTACCGTCAAAATTTGCTGCCGCGGCATATATAGAAAGCATACATGGATCTCCGGCGCTCAACTCCCCTAGGGTTTGATGCGGACCCCGGGTATCCCATCAATTGCGTTTATGCTCGCAAAAGAAAACAAAAGCGAAAGAAAACATAAACAAAAGCTGTCGGGATGGTTTTCTATTTATTGTCGCGATTTTCGGCGCGCTCGATCGCGACAGACGACCGACGGAATGTATACAATGCGTGGTGGTAAGCCAAAGTGAATGATAATACCTACGAGCTGCTTTCCGTATAATTTCGTAGTTTTCGAGTGTGTCGCGTCGAAACACGCGATCGGCCGCCGCCGCGGCCGCAACTCGTAAGTTGTGTTTCGCCGGAGTACGGTAAGCGAGTATCACTGAAGTGACCAACGCAAGAGGTGGAGTTGTTGGCAGCGCGACGCGATCAAGCGAGGCATGCGAAAGGTGAGCCCGCATATCGTTTGTCTTGAGGTAATCGGGGCATTGTCCTGCTCTATATATATACAATTGAACGTATATGTGTTTCCCCCCCACGGTGGAAGTTACCGATATAATGCCTACTTAATGTAGGTGTCGTCGTGTTAGTGTTGCGATCCCGATCGTTGCGCAACAAGGTGTATCTAGAATATATATATACTTCATATACATATAACGACGCTTCAAACCCGTCGCTTGAGCCTAGAGCGAGGCTCGATCCAAATACCTGAAGGTTATATGACAACGCCCTAACCAACTTAATCAGCCGAGCCTCGCTCTGGACTCAAGCAACGGGTTTATTGAAGTTTCGTTATAACAATATACAAAATTGATCGGCCGTATACAAAAATATGCTAGAAATCTAGTGCAAACGCTATCGCGATTTCCAAAAAAAACGGGGCGACAAGGAATAATTCATTAATGACTTTGATGTCTGTTTTTTGCAAGAGCTATGTCCTCGTGATTAAAACTCGATTGATGGCTTCGGTGGTCGTCATTGGCATATGCGTGCACTATACTGCATTGCGGTCGTATATGTAGCGCTTACACAATTAAACACATCGTACCAAGTGCTAAGCAATTCAAAGCCGCAATTATTATATATGATCGTTACAAGTACAAAGAAGCCTTCCAAAAGTGGCATGAGCAATATACATCTGAGTCTTGGGTTGGCATGTACCTCATGATGGCATTAGCACAACAGGTCGGATGGATCCAACTCTGCTACCTCTGCTGCATCCCACAGCGCATTTGCTACATCTTCACATCCCGAGGCGGCGGCCCCATGTGCATGTAATAATGCGGTACATCCATCGGCATCACGGAGGGTGAGATCTGGAGAGGGCTCCGCAGCTAGCAGGGCCTCCACTGCGGGCACCATCCCAAGCTCTGCAGCAAGCATCAGTGGCGTACGCCCATCTGCCGCCGCGACATCCACCTCCGCCCCCAATTCCAGCAGGAACCGCACCGTATTGGCATGTCCACCACGTGCTGCCAGATGTAGCGGCGCCCACTCATCGGCGTCGTCCCCGGGTGGGGCATCCACGGCGCTGCAAGCCTCTCGATCCCCATCCTGGTGCGCACCCATCTCGCCAACCGGCGATGCCAATAATAATAAAAACTATCCCCTTATGGGTGATCATGGCATTTGCCACTCCTTGCGGACAGCCTGCATTATCAGGGAGTTGGCCCAATAGCATGTATGCATTCGGAGCAATGGAGAGCCACTCATAAGCCTTCAGAATTCAAAACTGCATACCGTGGCTTCTCCGAGTTCGGCAATTGCAAAAACGGAACATTTCCAAGCACTTCATATAATGCATTAAGCTGGACATTGCTCCGCAAACTCTTGAGATGTATGCGGCAGCCGACTGACCTGTAGCAGCTCCTGGAGCAGTGCTGTGTGCCCACCCGCGGCTGCTGCGCATACCACCTCCTGGGGGTCCTTCGCCATCGCAAGCGCTTCTGTGAGCGCCGCAGGATCACCGAGAGCAGCCCGCTGCAGCTGCGTAGAAGCTTCTAGCGAGCCTTGGATGGCCCCACGGATGGTCACATCGAGTCGTACCGTACCTCCCGGCCGATCTCGCACCTGAGGCAATGACCATGGTCCCCACTCATTTATCCCTCGACGATGCAATTCATAATAATTACGTATTTCACGGTAACCGGGCGTGAAGCGTCAGAACACATTGAATAAAATCATGCGCAACTGCGCCCAATATGGCGTGACGATAACCATGATCACCAAGCGCCAGACCACGATTACAAGTGGGCATCATACAAACGTGCCAGTTTACATAGTGTAACATTGGGAGATGTGGGCAAACGTGCAAGATTACACTGCGTAACATTGGAGGATGAGGCAACCCCAGCTCAATATCTTTGAGGCATCCCCGGCTCAATCTCTTTGCGGCGTCCCCGGCTCAATCTCTTTGCGGCATCCCCGGCTTGCTCTCTTTGCGACATCCCCGGCGTGTGGACTGGCAAATATGCCTTTGTAACCTCGCATATCAATGAATTCGGTGTACAATTTCGGTGTGGCAGAGTGATTCCTGCTAAGTAAGCAACAACACTTCGAACAAGACATGCCTCCCGCAGATGGCAAACGATGGCATATCTGACGTGCGTGAAAAAAATATATTCTGGGTAGCTGAGGTTGTCAGTCATACGCGGCGCGCTGCACAAAGCAAGCACAGGAGTGCCTGACATGGCAGCCAACCGGCGTACCTCCTGCAAGATGCGAACGCGATCCGCTTCTACGGTAGCACCGGCTTCCTCCACACGCACCAGCCATAGGAGCCGCTGCAGAGTATCCCGGTCAGCCTCGAAGGCCGGGAGCACTATCTTATCCTGCGCGATGCGATGTTGCCCACATTTGATGACTAGGGGGCGCGAATGGGCCAGTGCTGCCGCCATTTCGACGAGACACCACACACGGAAGAACGCGATGAGCCGCTTTGCATCTTCCGAAGGCCGCGCGTCGTGGAAGTTGATGTCGATGATTTCCAGACTGGACACCTCAGGGAGCGCTGCGGCTACGAGGAGCACCGCCTGGCTTTGCGCGATGACTCCGTCGAAATCAAGATCGGCGGCATTCCCTGAACACCCCAGGACCGGACCGCCACGTTCGGGACAACAGGGATATGCAAAGCAATGCATAGGGTGACGTGAAACGAGATAGAGAAGTGCAGCACACGCCGAAGTTCCACGGTGGTAGCCCCCTCCTTGGACTTGAAGAAACACCAGAAAACCTAACTAGCTGCGCGGGTATTGACTTTCCGTGGTCGACTTTTTATAATATTGCATCCTTGTATGGCAATGTTGTGACGATGGCACTGAGATGAGACGTCGGATGGTACTTCTGTGACACCTCGATTGCCACTGTTGTGACATCGGCGCGGATGTATAAAAGTGTATCACACAAAAATGAAACAACACGCTGCCCGGCATCTGGCAGCTCGAAAGGCACGCGCCACGTGCTCCAGCTCAAGTTGCACACCCAACGTGTGACAACTCGAATGGGAAGCCTCGCGTGTGACAGCTCGAACGCCATCCCGTGTGTAGGCTAGTTCCCACCTCGGAATAGTTTGGCTATCATGAGGGGTTAAGGCTAGGGCAGGGTTTCGAATAGGTCACCCGGCCACTGCCGGACTGCAAAGACGTCGATCCAGACGCGCTGATCCTCCACGATCCCCTCCACAGCTGCAGCCACGAGTGTCCCCCAAGGCGCGCCCCAGCAGTGCGAAACGAACACGTTTGCACGCCCAGCGACTTCCGCCATGCCCTCCAGCTCCACAAATCGAACGCGATTACTGCGGGTGGTCGGCTTGACGATGTCGCGCACCACCTGCCAGGTTGGCCAATCCCAGCACGCGTGTTCGGTGGTGAAGCGCGTGAGCCAGGCGGCCGTGACGCCTCTCAGGTGTAGGCGAGCCGCGTTCTGGTTGGCCGCGTCCTGCGCGCTGGCCTCGTCCGCGAGGACGCCCTCGCTGAGTGCACGCGCATCGCTGAGGTGCTCGCCACAGCGGTCGCACCGGCGCGTGTCCCACATGGCAGTGAACAGATGAGGACATGCGCTTGAGGGGTCCATCAAGCACTCCCTGCGGGCCTCCAAACTGAGCTCGATGGCTTCCATTTCTGTATCGCCCGCTCCCTTCCCCGCGCTTTCTCCTCTTCTGCAAACTTTCAACTGAGGAGCTCACTACCGTCTCCAACCCTTGCAGGACTAGGATGTGATTTAATTTAGACCAGGGTTGCGAGAGCGGCAGGCGTACTGAAAGTATTATGGGAGAGTGGATGTGTGGACGGGAGCTTTGCGCGTGTCGAAACATGCGGTGAAACTGCAGTGAAGGTGTGGCAAGCGTGAGAACCGTATGTGTACTAGCAGTATGGTAATGACGTGGTAGGTGCGAAAGAGGGCTGACTTGCGCATATTGGAAATATTATGGTGAAAATGTGTCAAGCGTGTGAAAGAGAACTGCAGGTTTCGACAGCCTATAGCAAGATTTCTCAGCAACCCCGCTCGTGGCTCCTGTATACGCCGCGCACACAAAGTCCCTCCCCCGACGCACGCGCTGTCGTTATTGTCAACTCGTCCTCCGATGGTTACCTTTATTGGACCGTGGGGCTTTGGCGGGAAGGAATACTTGACAGCCTTCTCCCCGATTATCCTTTCCTCGAGGTACTCGCTAGGCAACGTTGGGGTATGCTCTGACGTTCCGACACCTTCCTTATTCCTCATCCTTTCATTCCCTAGTTCGCAATTACTTGCAGACACCGACTAAGGAGATCGCATATCGCATTTCGAACGAAAGGAAGCCGATTCGATTTGTCAAAACCTGGAAAGTCAGGGCATACCTGTATTCCTTTGTTCTTGGCTTGTGTTAGTGTTTACCGGGCTGGTCGACTCGCAGCGCGGGAGAACGGGCCGTCCTGCTGGCACAACGCCACGCTCTGCGACACTTAAAAAGGCGCACTCACTTCAAAGGACAGAAAGAAGCACGACAGCCACTGCGACTGCCGAGTTGACTTGCGCTTGCGATGACTTCAGTCACGGCAGCCTGCGGCTTGGCCGGTATCGCTTGTTATCAACACGTCAAGACTACTCCTGGATGAGAAGTGCGGTCAGCCGCATCATAACTCTGCAGAAGTTATACAGGCACAACCACGACAACGTGTTACTTGTAGATAACCACGCGTTCAAAAGTGATGTGTAGCTGTACCATCGCGTGAAAAAGTACGAACTTCAACGTAGCTCGGGCTGTTGCCCACGATTTTTTTTTGTCCCTAACGTACACATATGACAAGACATAAAAACTCTAAACTGAAGACTCGCAAGCTTGTAGCTTCAAGCTTGAAGCTTCTCTCGGCTCATGCATCCTCCGCTCGTGGGGTCGTGGGGGGGGGACCCTACCCCAAAATGGGCAAATTTCTGCAGTGCAAGAACATTAGGGATGTTACGTAAGAAGGTTTTGAAAGAAACTGTTTGAGTATAGTGCTGGAAGTGACGCCCCGACTGTCATTCCTATAGTTAGGGTGTATGACTGTCACCGGTCCCGGAACCCTAGACCCCGAACATACAACGGGAAGTTCTCTCTCTTTGTTATCCGTTTATTCTGATTCTATCTGACACACACCGAATATGCTGGACTTCGGGTTTAGGCTTAGTTATTATGGGCTCTGACTAGCCCCTAGCCTGACCCTGCTTCCGTATCGTGTCCGTGACATCCTAGCACTGTACTGTACAGTAGTGCAGTACAGTAGTACAGTCTTGCTTCACTGTCTGGGTTTCCGAGAGCATAAAGTACTGGAATATCCTAGTTCACTAGATATCAGAAACTCCCGAACTGTGTGGATAAACTCCTAAGATAAATAAACCCTAAGCTAGATATACCCGGAACGGTCTCGGACGGTTTCGGAGTCTAGCCTACCTGTGACACGACGTGTGTCACAGCACGAACCTATAGATCAGTCAGCAGTCCAGTGTTGGTCCTAGGAGTCTGTCATAGGGGCCTGACCGGGACTCCCAGTCAGGGCTGCCTATACAGATTTCAGCACACCACCCCAGCACTGTGGGTGGTGACTGTCTAGGAGAGTCAGATAATGTAAGATAAGTTAGGGCAGGAGCCAGGTTGACAGACCTAACTGCTAATCCAACTGTGCAATTCTGAAACACAAATCGGAAACCCTCTAGCTAGCACAGGTGCAGAAACCTACGGGCATTGTGCACCCGCTAAACAATTGAAAGGCACCGAGCTAGCAAGCCAGAATGTAACTTGTAGATGTCAAAAGCAAAACATAAACCAGAAAAGTTGTTGAAGTCACCGGAGTTCCGCACACCACCATGTCGGTGTGCATCCAGAGTGAACAAGAAGTCAATCGACAGCACCAAAGTAGCCAGCTGTGGTCTCAATCAAGTCGGACCCGAAGGGAGGGTTCCCGAAAGGACCTCTCTCATGTAGAGCCACACCGTAGAAGAAGGCCATGTCGAAGCTCAAATCTGCCTGAGCAAGATCCTGAAAGATGTCAGGGGGCTCAGGCGGCTCAAGCGGTGGCACATTGTCAGCCACAAAGAAACCCTGAGCCGGGATCACGGATTCAACAAATTCATTCGTGGAGAAAATTGACGGAGTCTCCCAATCGAGATCACCACCAGGCGAAGGCAATCCCGCAGCCGACTGAGCATCGGGCACAGCTGCCACCCCCATGATCGAGATGCAAAGAACGAGGGAAAGGAGGAAAGGAATGCCCCACGGCCCAACCGTGGCAGGAAAGCCCCAGGGCGGCTTCCCACAACCGTAGGTCCTCTGCTCGGCCACGGGCGGCCCGGAAACATGATTGGCCGACGGAGGCGAACCCCGCGGCTTCAGCCGGAAGCTGCCGTCGGCAAAGTCCTCGTAGTCGTCGGTGTCGTAGCCGGTGAGGTCAACCGGCGCGATGGCGGCGTGGTTGACAGTCTGAACGAACCCAGGGAACTCACCGTCCGTCGTGGCAGTCACCCGCGCCGATTGAAGCGGCACGGGCTTCACATCCTCCTCCTGCGAGACAGGTATAGCAGGGGCCGGCACGGCGGATGCCGATGCCGCCGCACCACCTGCCGGAACCTGCTCCTCCGGCATGCCCCCCGCTGCCGCGGGGCCGCACACCAGAGCCGATGCATGCGGCTCGAGAACCGCCGGTGGTGGGAAGGATGCGTGGGTGTAGTGCACCTTGCAGTTTGCCGCGGCATGGACCTCCGCGGCGAGATCGTCCAGCCGCTGATGGATGTCGTCACCTGCGGGCTCGTCAGCAGGCTGCTGCGGCTCTACCGTGAAGCCGTAGGCGGACACGTCGATCCCGCCCACCGCACCCGCACAGAGCACCGCAGGCGGCCCGTACGTAGATGCCGCAGTGGCAAAAGCCTCGGCCCCATCATCCGCCGCCTGCTGGAACAGGGCACACATGGCCAATGCACGCACCCCTTCCGCGTCCTCCTCGTCGATGGGAATGCAGAATGCCGCAGCCGAGTGCGGGGGATGCTGACGCCCGCCCAACGGACAGTCGCGGTAGAAATGGTACTGCTCACCTTTCCCCGCCTTTTTGCATTTCCCGCAAAAAGGCTTCGCCTTCTGATCGTCACGGTCAAAACCGACCGGCGGCAACGGGTGCGTGCCGACACGGAATCCCCGCTGCGTACCGCGCTGCTGCTGCTGCCGCTGCTGCCGCTGCGGCTGCTGTCGCTGCTGCTGCGCCGGTGGCGCATCCGTCCCGCGCTGTTGCCGCAGCAAATCCTGGAGCTCGTTGATCTTGTTGAGGAGGGCGCCGTACTCGGTGCTGGAGAGCTGCGCGGAGATGCCGCTCTTGCCCGAGACTGTCTTCCCCGCCCCCGTCTGCGCCCAAGCCTGATATATCTCCACCACAAGGGAGCGGAGAGACGCCAAGGATACGTGCGCGAGATCGGCCGCGAGAGGGTACCGCACCTTGACCGCGGTGTAAAACACCGGGTCCAGCCGGTTGTACATGGAGAGCTTCCTGGTCTCCTCGGTGGGTGTCCAGTCCGTAGCTTTGTTATCCCGCACCAGACGCTGTTCCCGAGCCAAGATGGGCTGCGGGTCAGTGTCTGCGGGATAACGCAACGCGGCGTGCTCCTCCTGGTGCGACTCACGTAGCGCCACAGGTACACAGCCCTTGATGATGTCCACCAGGGCTCGCCGTCCATCACGGTCAGACGAGGCGTCGGTGCCAGTCAGCCAGACGTAGGCGTTGCTGTGCTTCTCGACAACCAGAGCCAGAACGTCGTAGAGCAAGCCGTTGACCTTGGTCACCACACGAGCCAGAGGGTCGTCGAGGTCAAAAGATGCCAGCTCCAGCCCAGCTGAATGAAACTCCGTACGCAGCTGCACCACCAGCTCGGAGAGGAGGCCAGCGTCGTCCGTACCGCGAAAATGGTGCTTTTTGTCACCAAGGACATCCTCGCGGATACCCTTGGCCCACTGGCGGTGAAGACGCGCCTTGTAGACTTCGTCAACCAGCTTGCTCTGCTCCTGCAAGTACTTCCTGGTCGCCACGTCTGCATCTTCGTTGGAATTCGGAGCGGGGTTCGGAACAGTTGGCGTACGCACCGTCGGACTGTTCCGAACTCCGTCCAATAGCCTCAGCGAGGCGTCGATGTCACTGTCCCTGTCCAGGGACTTCTTCGCTCGGGTCAACATACCCATACTCTGAAAAGCCAGAGGGGAGGTGGTACGCAGTCGCGCGGTTGGGTGTGGTAGCGGAAAAAATGGTAATGGTCAGCAGCGGAGAGGAGCTAAGAGAGCGGAGCGGCGAGGGGCACTCGAAGATGTCGTCGAAGTCGAAGGTGTCGCGAGCACCAGCCCAGAAAACAGTAACCAGCAGGGCCAGTGCCGGTGCAAAACTGGATCCGAACATTGCTAAGACTAGTCCGTAACGAGGCGCGGTCCTCATGGCCGCCACTCCCAGTCGCTTACCGCAAACAATTCATACCATAATTCCTAGTCGCACCCAAACGCGCATGCGCGCACCACCTCTCCAAGCGGCCGTTTAGCCAATCATGGCCAAATCAGCAAGTGGAATAAAAGCGTGGATGGGGCCACGACCTACTGGAATATCCTAGTTCACTAGATATCAGAAACTCCCGAACTGTGTGGATAAACTCCTAAGATAAATAAACCCTAAGCTAGATATACCCGGAACGGTCTCGGACGGTTTCGGAGTCTAGCCTACCTGTGACACAGCGTGTGTCACAGCACGAACCTATAGATCAGTCAGCAGTCCAGTGTTGGTCCTAGGAGTCTGTCATAGGGGCCTGACCGGGACTCCCAGTCAGGGCTGCCTATACAGATTTCAGCATAAAGCCTCGGCCAGACACTGTTTATGTGATTATCAGTTTGACGCTCAGCGAGCTTAGCCGGACAGCGGATCTGTCTTCCTCGCAGAATATACAGCCCAACTGATATATTCGGCAGGTTTGGTCCCACGACGCATTCTTAATTTGTTACACTGCGACGTTGGCCATGAGTGGCTAAACACCGACGCTTGAGATGGGGTGAGGACCCGCGTTAGAGAGGTTTTCGCGGCATGGGCGGTACGGCTCGGTTACGGACGCGCGGTTGATTGGACGTGACCGTTGGGACGCGCGTTACGGCAGATTTTTTTCCCGTGCAGTATCGTTGGGCTGGATTTTGTTGTTTCTGGTCGCTAGCACACCCTCCGTCCGACATTTATTGCATCCTTTTGTCCCACACGACCGCGTATTATTTGTTGTTTCCCGCTTTCCCCGGTTTATCCTCGACGACCCGCCGCAACTCTATGCGTGTCTATACGTAAGACGCGTAAATCTCGAGAGGGGTCTGGGACGTAAATTACCCGTAAATTACGTGGGGTCTCAAATAGGCCGATTTTACGGCACGGCACGTAAAACCGCCGATTTACTCGAAATCGACGGTTTTGCCTGAATCCCCAATTGCCAAAATCCCGGATTGATCTTGGACCAATACTCTATTAAACCCTAGAGAACAAAGACAGTTCCGTGGACGGCTCTCCGGCTGCAAGCATGGCAGCAGCTGCTCGGGGAAGTATGGTGGTTGCTGATAGTTATAGTGATGAGTGGGAAGATACCGACATGCTTCAAGACTCAGTCAGCGCCTTCAAACTATCAAACATTCACTGCATCACTGCCTGCATCACTGCATCAAATATTCACTGCCATAGGCCAAAGCAGATGTATGTATCTTTCATTCTTTCTATCTCATGTGTAAATCAAACTATTAAAGACTATTATATGAATGCATAACCACAAAGCACTCCTGACGGTTACACACCTACACTGCTTAACCGCCTGGTCCATTGCAGCTGCAGGGTAACGAGCGGATTATTGTTTACAGTAATTCCATAATCTCCTGATAACGAGAGGACCAAAAACTCCACAAAGAGGATCAACTATGCCTTAGAATGTGATCTAACTATGTTGTAGAAGCTATAAGGTAGCCGCTCTCGTCCTCTCGATGGATGTTCCGGTTCGTATTTTCGATTTTCTGAGTGTTAGTTGTAGTGGTGGAATTCCCACTGTGTAATACGCTATACGGGTAAATCTCAAAAGGGTCCAAAAACGTAAATTACGCGTAAATTACGCGTAAATTACGTGTAGGGTACAACGTATAGACATCCATAGCCGCAACTCGCAAGCCGTCGCCCAGGCCGTTAGCCCCGCCTGGCATTATTCGACTCACCAATGACTCTCTCTGTAGTCATTTCATCATGGGCACTTCTACGAGATCTCACACCGCGGCCGCGCGCCGCTCCTGCTTGATTTGACACGGTGACACTCAAAACTGTCACAGATCACACCGTGCCTGCCTAGAGATTAGCTATAGAGTAGCTTACTAGATGTGCAGAAGAGCTCTCTGAATTTGAGCTGTGTTTAGGGTTTTAGCACCTAACAACAGTATCTGGCAATCTTTGCTGTGTACTGGGACCGCCCTGGCCAAGAGTACAGGCCCCCAGTTGTGCTACAGTTTCCTCCTGAAGTTGAGTAGGGAGTTTGTTGCTTTGTTTCATTCACTACTAGCTCCGGTCACCACCCTAGGTGGTGTGCTGGATTTGACACTGTGACACTCAAAACTGTCACATGTCACTTCCTATGGTAGGCTAGGTGACCGTCACCAGTAGACGGGAAACACCCGTTAGGTATTTATGTATGCCTCTCTTTTATCTATCACACTTTTACCGTTCTGATTCCGTAACCCTTAACTCGGGGTTTATCTCACCAGTTAGATATATATTACCGCCGAACTATATATCTGCTAGCTCCCTAGTTACAATTTTCGACGATGCCGCAGCCAGACATGCGACGACACCAGCCACCCCTACGGTTGCGGCTGCGCCGGCTGTTGAACCGGCAGGAGCGAAGTTCCTCGACGAAGTACGACGTCTGGCAAAGGAATACTTCGACGAGCGGGCCGCCAAGCTCGTCATCAAGAAGGTGTACGACGACAAACATGGACGTTTTGACGTGGTACGGAATCGAACGTCAGCTCCGTTTTCGCCCGTCTGGTGCTGGCGTTACGGGACATTTTCGTCACTGAGGAGGCCGCGTTTTCTTCTCTGTTCCACCTGGAGGATGCCACGCTGCCCGTTCGCGCCGAGGCGAACAAACTGCTATTTTCGACACTGGAATTCATCATCGCTCCGGTGGATGGAGTCTTCGGCGGAGGCACGCCCGTTTGATGGGAAACGGGTGTTGTTGGAGATCGCCAGAATGCTTATGGATTCCGGCGGACCTTTTCAAGGCACCGCAGACCTTCTGGCCATTAAGATCACCCAGTTCGACCCGTCGCGGACTATCGCCGCCTTCAACGCCGCTCTTCGGTCTGCTCGGCGGAAGAGCACCCTCGACGACATGGAGGTCAAGTCCCTGTTCATCAAGTCCCTCGACCCGGTTTTCTACGCCCCGGTCGTCAACCGGCTTCTGTTGCACGACCAACGTGCGACGGAGTCCCTTGCCACCATTCAGCAATGGACCCGTGAGTGCTACGCACAACACGGGACGGACTCGCACGTCCCGGCTGCTGCGCGCAGGTACTCCGCCCTCGCCCTGACTGGACACAACGCCGACGAAGACTACAAGACCATCTTCAGCGAGCTCCGCGACCAGCTCTTCGACATGATAAAGGAGATCCGAAAGCCCTTCACAGCCGTATTGACGACACCAAAGGCTTCACCACCCGCAACGACAAGAAGCACGCCATCGGACGAGGTGGACATGGTGACGGCAGCCGCTTCGCTGTGACGCCTCTTCCCGATCACGGAAACTTCCCGCAGAGCTTCCGTGGGAAGACTTCAAGGAAAGTGGCTTTCCACAAGCCCACCGGTACGTTCGTTCCGTTGTGCGGGAACCCGACGTGCTCCGCTACGGCGGAGAAGCATTGGCATCGGGACTGCCCGAACGGCGGGCCGCGCGGACATGTTGGCGCACATGGCTTCAGCGTCGCGGACAGCGAACATGACGTCTTCGCCACGCTGTTCCAGGACGCCATGGAAAGCAACGACCCCGCTCGTTTCGACGCCGTCTGCTGCATTGTAGGGCTCTATATCGGTTTGGTTTTTTGGTATCGATACTATCCGATATCCGAAAAATGGTATCGATAATCGGCACAATCGATAAATAATCGATTATTTGGGCATTTATATGTAATTTGTTATAAATAAAATATGGAACATCAAAACCTGCAAAATCGATAGTTTGATATTGCAATCCGATAATCGGCGATAAATACGATATATCGATAGTATCGCTTATTGGAAATATCGATATAGAGCCTTGCTGCATTGCGGGCGGCAAGCCGGAGCACTACGACACCGTCTCCGCCTTCTCCTTCGCTGTCGCCGAGGAGCGGGTGCCCGACACCATCGACGAGTATCTGGAGTGCTGCCAGCCCGCTGACACCCGCTTCGGGGTCTGCGCGGTTGGTGGTGCTATGAACATCGACGGCTTCAAGTTCCACGACAACGCGCATGCCGACGCTCCGGCCGTACCGCCGCCGACAGCACCGCCTACCGCTCCGCAGTCGGTGGTGTCCGACGAGGAGATGCACCCCGTCAGCGCGTTGCACGCACACGAGCCGCACGTGTCCTTCATGGACACGTTCGCGGTCACTTTGGACCTGGCTGGGCCGGAGCCGACCCTTGCGATGCACCGCATGGGCCCCGTCGCGACCACGGACTCCGGTCGTCCGGTGATGGCGACAGGGGTCTTCCGCCGCCACGGCGGGCTTTAAGGTGCGGCAGACCGCCGATGGGTTTTGGGTTCTCCGCCCTTGCATCCCTCGCAATCTGCATGCTACTCTTTGTTTGTGCAGCTGCTGTGCCTACCCGAGATCACTCCACGCATGCATCGTCAGCGACACCGGAGCGCGTCGGCGACGAGGTCGGTGGTGCTGGTGTGCTGTCGCCCGCGGCCGTCCCACCGGCGCGCTATTGGCACCCGGAGGGGTGGTACCCCAACGATCATGGCAGTTACCTCGGCACCCTGTGGACGTGGTACCCGGGTCCCTCGCAGCCGCCCGTAGCGGCTCCGATTGTTACCGTGCCGCCCTCGCCGGGTGTTGCTCCACCATCGCCGGTCTACGTGCCACCCGCCTGGGGCGGTGGGAACGGGGATGCACCTTCTTCTTCAATCGAGCACCGGACCCGGCTGGTTGCGCACGGTGCAACTGACTACGACGACATCGGCACATTCTCAACTTTGTCGCAAACGCGTGCATATGATGGTACAATCTCGGAATCGAACGAACTTAACACTCGCGACTGATCATAAACATCGTTAATATCCACTGGTGCCGGTAACTGATCGAGCAATTCTCAACACAGCATAAGATCGTAGAGCTACAAAATTTTTAAAATTCTGATACCCTGTCATCGAACGCTGAACTCTTACATGCAAGCCCAGATTCCAACATGAAAAAGTATGAAAACAGCAGTAAAACATATCCGTCAAAATTGATATTATATCACAAAACACGAATTATTGTGTGTACAAAAGCTGTGAGCAGAACTGTCTTAGCACTCTAGCACTGGCACGCGAACAGCCACCTAGTACTTGCGAAGGCAAAACAATAATGAGTCCACTAGCCTGACCTTCGGTCAGAGTCTACTTATATCTCAATGTCCTGTCACATTTCCCAAAACTGTAACGGGTTCTAGCCCTTAAATCTTCATCTGGCCAATGGAAAGTCATTATCCCATGCCAGCTCTAACAATGTTACCGTTTACCGCATTCTGACTGACACGTCAGCGGCAAAGGAGTCACTGCCATCTTCGTCTTATCATTCTCTGGTCACCTGATGGTGACTATATCTTCTCTGACAAGTCTGCATCTCACAGATGGTCATCTTCGTAAAGCCTGTCATGCTGTCACCACTGTCATGCGTGTCACCAGCTGAACAAACCCGGCGCGGTACCATGAGAAGCCGGCGTTTGTTACAGCTGTCGCAAACGCGTGCATATGATGGTACAATCTCGGAATCGAACGAACTTAACACTCGCGACTGATCATAAACATCGTTAATATCCACTGGTGCCGGTAACTGATCGAGCAATTCTCAACACAGCATAAGATCGTAGAGCTACAAAATTTTTAAAATTCTGATACCCTGTTATCGAACGCTGAACTCTTACATGCAAGCCCAGATTCCAACATCCCCCATCTGTAGCTGCTGCGTGCAGTAGCACAGACTCAAATATGGGCTTGCTCAGCATACTGGGTCGTATCACCATCTGCCATGAACTTGCCCAAACTGAAAGTGAACATACCAATGCCTTCACCTTCTCCGCCTTGTAACATTCTGGCTCTGACCAGTGGGTTCTTGAACACCAAGACCCACATACACCTGCGGCCAATAGGTCCATGTTCCAGATGCCCAATCACATGCAAGCGTCCTGTCTGACTCAATCGTCTGAAGTACGCAGCCCTGCTCTCGGTCATGTCTGTTAAATAGTAAGATGGAACATGGACACATGCCACCACACGACTGGCCATTACTGCCAACGGGAACGCGATATCCAGCGCTGCGAACCAAGGCGAAGTCACCACTGCGTCACAGACACCATACTTCTCCTTCCATATACGATAATTACCCGGCTGAAGTGCATCATGCGCCTCAGGCCAACCCAACTGAGAGTTCCAGTCATTGTTCATGAATCTCAACTGCGGCCATTGCTCTACCATCACCTCACTGATGACCCCAGTGCCTGCCCACGGGTCCCACACGCCATTGACGGACTTCCAGTCCACCTCTGTCGCCAAACGCCTCACTTCAGAGGGCACTGTGATGACCAGTTCGAGCCCCCACTGCAGCGCGCTAGCTTCTCTCACCTGAATGAGCCTTAGTCATGTGCCTCAGCTCTCCTCGTCTTTCAACTTCTTCTTCAGCCAGTGCAGGCATAAGAGGTGCATCCCTCAGATGTCTTGCCATGGCCTTCTGTTCCCGATATTTCTTGCTCAGCACCGTGCGATGCCCCTCATTCCAATGCCCTGGCATGAAGATCTGCACAGCCTCAGAGAGCTTGTCCTGTCTTCCCCAATCAATCTGATCAGGCATGCCCAAGAACATGTCCTCCTCCTTCAACAGCATCTCTCTTGATGAAATGGCATGCCAAGGCTGGAACTTGTTTCCCTTCACCACCCGACGAGGACCCACGTCTGCTGGCAACAGGCGCATCTCCGCCGACAGCTTCTCATTCAATTGCTGCTCCTTCATGCCCAATTTGTCCTCTAGGGCACCAGAGCTCTCGTCTTTCTGGGTCTGCACCTCGGCATTGGCGGCTTGCCTCCCCGTGCCTGAGCACATGGGGCATAGCCACTCGCCTTCTGGTACTCCATCCAGTGCTGGGGTCAGACACCACAAGTGATACCCCCTGTTGCATGCGTCACACAACAGCATCTCTGCCTCCCCATCGGTCTTCCTGCAAACTTCACATGCTAGGTGCTTACTGGGAACGGCTGCACTGCAGTCATACTGATCCTTCACCTGTAGGTGACATGGCGCGATGCTCTGCACGGTGCTCTTCTCTCTTAACTTGGTGGCGTCCTCAAGCACCACCACACCATCTCGCTGTATCTTGACCAGCTTCAGGATGGCGGATTTGGTCGCGACCTCCATGCCGCTGCGGGGCTTTTGCCTGATGTAGACGAAATCGCCCACCTTGAACTGGTGTGGACTAGGCTCGTAGCCCCCACCCCTTCTCCCTTCGTAATGTAATGTATCACGATGCTGTGCGACCTCCAGGCTGCAACCAGCGTGTACCATCAATCGCCTCACCACCTGTGCTCTCTGGTGGAGGTCCTTGACTCTGGCATCCTTCTCATCTTCGACCTCAACAGCAAAATCTATGCTGGGTGCCTGTTTCAAATCAGGCGGCACTACTGCCTCTTGGGCGAACAACATGGTGAACGGCGCCACCCCCGTGGACTCCTGGCGTGCTGCATTATAGCTCAGCACCAGTGGCCAGAGCTGCTCATCCCACTCATAATCGAGACCCTTCTCCAAGGCAAGCTTCTTAAAGCAGAACTTCATAGTGCGTACCACTCGCTCGGTCAGCCCATTGCCTTCTGATGAGTCTGGCGAGGTGACTCGCCGGTCAATCAGGCAATCTCTGCACAACTGCTTGAACTCGCCTTCAAACTCCTTACCTCCATCCACCAAGCATTCTGCTGGCGCACCAAACACAGCCAGGACATGACTGCGAAATGCCGCTGCGATGGTGCTCGCCTCCTTGTCGGGAATGGGCACGCAGACTATGAACCTGGTGTAGTGCTCGGTCATGATGAGCACTCGGTTGTTGCCAGACTTGGTCTCTCTCCTCGAAGGCCATGCCAAATCCAGCGACCAGCGATACATGAACGACACGATCTCAAGGGGGGACAAACATGCCTCCTCTCTCGCATAATGAGTCTTCACACGCTGACAGGTCTCACACTGAGTGACCACAGCCTCCACGTCTTTCTTCAAATCGGCCCACCAATGGCGCTGCCACAAAAGATGCTGCGTCCGTCTTATGCCCCAATGCCCAGTTCTGGAGTGGTATTCCTTGACCAACGCAAGACGGTCAGCATGCTTAGGTATTCTCACCTCCTTGCCCGACATAGTGACCATGTAGATCTCGTCCGTGGCCTCGTCCCAACGATGTCGTGCTGCTCGCCTCCTTACTCGACGAACTTCCTCTTCGGGCAACCTCACTCTACCATTGGACTTCAACCATCTGAGGCACCATGCATCATCGTGTACATCTCGATGCTTGTCACGATCTACCTGCTGCTCAGCCACGCTGGCCATCAGGTCCTCGAACCTGGTGGTACACGTCAACCTGGGGAGCCTCATCTCTGACTCTCTGGCAGGCGGACTCCAGGCCGGCACATCCACGTGCGCTGCTGGGGTCGCACCCTCCTTCACGAAGTGGTTCTCATGCCTCTGACGATACTGCGCCATGGTGTAGAGCTGCCACTCGTTCTTCTTCTTCTTCTTGGTTCCAGCCTTCTGTCGCTGGGCTCCAATTCCTTCTGCGCCTTTCTGCCCTTGCGAGCACATTATCCGCAGCTTCTCCTCCCAGTCGCGATGGGTCATAGTCTTCGCCACCTGCCGGGTATATGCGTTCGAATTCTCAACCCATTCCGCCAGCAAAGCTTGCCTCTGCTGAAGGTCCGACCTCTCGTGGTCTGCCCAGTTGTTGTCTACAGCGATGGGCTGTCCTGGGGAATTCTCCGCCTCTGGGGATTCCTTGCTGTGAGGAAGCCCCTTCCTGCTTGCTTCTGCGACTGCCATCAGCAGTTCCATTGCTCTGCGATCCATGGCCAGGCCCAGAATGCTCGCCAATTCTACGTCGCTTAGGCCATCGGCCATGCGTAGCTCACTTGCGCTGTAGCCCATGGCTCGCGTCTTCTCTTCGAGGTTAACTTCTCGAGATTCTTCTTCGGCGTCTTCGCCGTCCTGGTTGCGCACCACGGTGCCCATCCTCGCTCTTCTGAACGCTCTCGACCCTTGCGTCGCCATGATGGTGGGTAATGCCCTCAATGGTTCTCCCACCACGTTCACCACGTAGTGAGGCGCGCGGTCTGTCCTTATCACTGGCCTGGGATGCCAGCCCTTGCATATGATTGACGATACAATTCGTCCTTCTGGTCTCACCACCTTGCTCATGACGGAGCGAAACTGGTGGCTCTGGAACAAGTTGCTCCAATACGCTCGCAATCGATGTGCGTAAGCGCCTGCTTGTGCTGCATCAAAGGACACTGGTCTACCAATGACGCTGGCAATGTACGGGAACACCTCGTCCCTGATCTTGGTTCCAGGTCTATGTGACAACGGAGAGACATTTTCCAGGATATAGCCTGGAGGCCTCTGCCGCTGCAGCTGCTGGAGTGTGGACAGAAGCCTGACCACTTCATAAAATAATTTGCTGTGCCTGCCATCCAGGCCTGTGAGTGTTCCAGCAGGGGAGAGATCCTGACATGGGAACCCACATACCATGACCCACTGGCGTCCTTGAAGAGCTCCCGCTCGTATGAAGTCGGCGCTGGTGGTCTCGCGCAGATCCTGGGGTAAAGCCCCAAGCTCTATTGCATGAGGCGAGATGAGGTCAGGGTACCGTCTCAGCAATGCCGCACACCTGGCTCTGGCAACTGTCTGACTGCTCGGGGATATGTCCTGATACAGGTAGCGATCCACCTTCATCCCACTACGGAGCAACATTTCTAGCCCAGCACATAGGCCTCCACATGGTTCGTAGCACACCACGCCTTCCTGCCGAGCTTGCGAGAAGAATCGGCTGCCCAGCACCCTGGTGTCGACCTTCTCGGGCTTCAGGATGCGCTCACCTTCAAAGTACTCATTGCTGTACACAGCAGGGCTTCCCTCGCCATGCGTGCCTCGCGTTGGCCTAACCAGGCTCAGCGCCTTCCAAGCTGCTCTGGCTAGCCTCCCAGAGTCGGTCACCAGCTCGGGCAAGTCAGTGTCGAACATGTCTCCATGATTGCATTCCAATTCCTCGTGGTAGTGCAAATCGAACAGACGATGCACTGGTCCTGTACCCAGCTGCTCCATGGCAGCCATCCTGCAGTAGTTGGCAACCTGCACCTCTGGCGTGGCCTCTTCCCCTGGGGAAGCATCTCCAGCCAACATAAGGCACAAGTGGTCACAGAAGTCCTTCGTGTGAACTTCCCCCACGCCTGCGTGAAACGCAGTCACCTTCTCCCTCTCATGCCTTGCTCCAGTCTCATCTGTCGTGGACGGCAGTGGGTAGCGAGACGGCACGTCAGCGTTGCTGTTCTTGGCTCCTGGACGGTACTGCACCGTGAAGTCGAACTCCTGCAAGCTGATTGCCCAGCGTAGATGTTGCCCTTGGAGATCGGCCTTCTCCATCAGGGTGGTGAGCGGTGAGTGGTCGGTCATCACCAAGGTGAAGTGGACTCCATGCAAGTACTGCCTCAACGTGCGCACTGCCCATACCACTGCGAGCATCTCACCTTTGAAGCTGGCGTACTGTCTCTCCGTTTTACTCAGAGATCGGCTGATTGCCATACAAATGTATTCCTTCCCGTCATCGTCCTTCTGGCCCAGCACTGCGCCAATGCCATAGGTGCTCCAATCAGTGTACAATATGAGAGGTCTGTCGTAATCGATGGGCCTCAGGCACCTCCCAGAACAGAGAGCATCCTTAAGTTCTTGGAGTGCTTGATCTTGCTCCTTCCCCCAGGCTGCCTTGATGTCAGTGACCTCCTTCTTGAGCAAGTCGTTGAGAGGGCTGGCCATCTCAGAGTAGTTTGGCCCCCCTGGCTCACCCACCAGGCCCTTATAGTAGTTCATCATGCCCAAGATCGAGCGGAGCCCAGTCTTGTCCTGAGGGCTTGGGAGCTCTTGTATGGCCTTGCATTTGGCTTCTTGCGCGCCAATGGAGTTGTGACCAATGCGATAGCCCAGAAAGTCCACCGTGGCTGCACCAAAGGTGCTCTTGCCTGCATGCAAACGGATGCCAGCATCCCCCAAGGTGCGAAGTACGTCCTCAACGTCCTTCAAATGCTGCTCAGGCGTGGAATCCGTGTAGACCACTACGTCATCGACGTACGCCACCGTGCAATGCTGCAAGTGCCGTAACTCGTAGTCCATGATTCTTACGAACGCAGAAGTAGCTCCAGCTGCGCCAAAAGGCATCGAGGTGTACTGGTACAACTGATTCTTCCACCAGAACGCCGTCTTGCTCCTGTCCTCTTCCGTAGCCATGGGAATCTGGTGGAAAGCTTTGGTGGCATCCAGAGTGGTCTTGAACTTGGCCTTGGCCACCTTCTGGTAGAGCTCCTCTGCGGTCGGTGCGGCAGCGTGTTGTCTTTGAGGGAGTGTCGATTGACACCCCTGAGGTCCACGCAGAACCTCGTCTGAGTCCACAGGCCAGTCTCGTGATCCTTCTTGCCAGCTACGACCACGTTGCTCGCATGCCTGCAATGCTTGGCTGCTGGCTCTATGAAGCCATACTCCAAAAGTTCCTTGCAATGAATGTCGATGATTTCCTGCTCGCCCGGACTGTACTTCCTAGGTCTCTGGTAGGCGGCCTTGGATTCGTCTACGAAAGGGATGGAGAACGTGTTGTGCTCCGCTTTACCCTTGTAGCCTTTCAGATCGTGAGGACTGTTGGCAAAGGTGGTCTTGCACCTGCGAAGAACATTCCGCATTTCCTCCCAGTGTTCCTCCTTGAAGTCAGGATGTCCTCCAAACGTGGCATTGAGCTCAGTGTCGAGCCACGCTGCCTCGTCCTTGGTCACTGTCGTGTCGCCCAAAGGTTGAAGCTCGTCCAGCACGGTGTACGGCAAGACCTCATCCTGCTCCGCGACATTAGACACCCAGCCAGGCTCCCATTGCCTTGAGGATTGCTGAGCCTCCCAGGAAGTGCAGGGGGACGAACCCCAGGCGCTGCGTGTGGGTGATGTGACACCATAAGTAGGCGCACCCTCGGTCATCTTGCCAGCGACCCACAAGATTCCGCACAAAAGCAGAAAAAATCGCAAAATTCGGTTGAAATGCGCTGCGGCTGCCGGCGAGTGCGAAGCGAAGAAGCACGCCACGACTCTCCACCCCCCGTGCGCCAAGCGAGTGCTCCCACCAGCAGCAGTGAAGCTTACGACTGCAAGGACAAGCGCCACGTAGGCGGCTTGCGCGACGCGATGAAGGCGGAGATTGCGTCGTAGCTGCGCCCAGCGCGCCGCGAAGCGAGGCTTGTCCAACCTGGCGGGCAAAGCGGGCAAGTGCACGCGGCCCAACAAGAAGACTTGGGACCAGCGCAGGGCCGGAACGGTCCATCCACGGCCACGTTGAATGTGACCGGCGTCAAGCGGGCAATGCAAGGGACCGGAGCCGTGGCATGCCACGTCTCCAGCGTAGATGTCGGCACAAACCCAAAGCCAGGCGAGGACCATGAAGAGGAGAACGATCACACACCGTGACCAGCACGCCAAGGAAATGACCACCATCCGAAGGGGCATCACCACCCAATCCCCTGCACACACGCGGTGCACGCCAGCATAGACGCCTGTGACGCGCAAGATGAGGAGCCCAACGTACCAAACGCAGGCTAGAGCCCATAAGACCCAGATGTCATAAGATGCACGAAGGGGGCAACGTCGAGCAGTCGACCACCATACGGGCAGCTGGTGCAAAAGCGAGGGTACGAAACGCCTCCACCAAACTTGAAAGGGGCACCATGACAGGTGCCAGGCTACTGCCTCCCACATCGCCCATATGGCGACCACGGGAACGGGACCGCGTCCCAACCACCACCAAACCACTGCACTGCCTGCAAACGTGATACACGCTCGCAGGACACCTGGCCGTAAGTGGACCGCCCGCGTGCAGGCGGCCCACGGCCACAGCGTTGGTCGTTCACCAGGGCCACCCGCCCGCTGCGTCCGGGGAGCCCTGCTGAAAATGCGCCTGCCTCTGCGCCTCACGCTGTTCGTCCGTGTAGCGTTGAAACGCCTGCGTCTCCGCGCTGCATATCGAAGCCGGAGAAGGAGGACACCGCGACGTGAGACCGGCTGGTATCCTGGAATCCCTTGGTGCATGAACGACATGGGTAGCGGCCCCATGGCGACCGACAGAAGGGGCAGATGCGCGTGCAACGCCGCCTGCGCCTGGCTGCCTACGAGCAGGGGGGCCTCGAACCTCGAACACATTCCTCCGTGAAGCCGCATCCATGTGCTCGGGTCGCTCGGCCACGTGAGCCTGATGGGCGGGCGGTGGCGGCGGCGGCGGCGGAAGACGCAGCGCCTCCAAGGCCCCTAGGGCTGGCATCAACCATGGCGCGGCCGAATGCCTGGTCCCCCATTGCAAGGAAGTGAACTTCCGGTCGTCTCGCTCGAAGTACTCATTCGTGAACTCAGCTCGCCAAGAAAGACACTGCTCGTCCTCCAAGAAGATGTAGTATACGGGCGTGGCACCCGGATGCGCCACGCAGCGCAGCACATGCGCCGATCCAAACTCCACGTACTTGCACAGCGCGAACGCGACGTTCCGCGCATGGCCCCCCGGCAACCTGTGCCCTGAGTCACGGTGCGACAAATCAGCCCAGGCTGAAGTCATGGCCTCCAGGAGGCCGGAAGACCTAGTTTGTCCCCCAAGAGGGAGACGCCAGCCCTTTTCCCCACACGCGATGGTCTTGTTGTGCTTCCTTTCGACTTGGCTGGTGATGCCTGGACGCTTCCGCATCCTGAGACCCCGCTCCTGATTGCAGACGCCGAGCTCGTACATGATGCGCCGTTGCCTGCACTGATCATAGTCCGTTACGCGAAACCGTATTATGAAGACAGTGAGGTTGTGACGATCCTTCAAGGCTTCCACCCCCTCCGCGGACAGGAATTGGCGCAACGAGTGACCAGATGCTGTGGCCATTTGTGTAGCGTCGTAATCTGACTCCGTTGGGGATGGAGGCACCCACCCAGGAGCCCGAGGCAGAGGACCCGCCCTTGGCGGACTCGGAGGCGTAGGAGGTGGGCCTCCCGAAGAAACTGACGGGGAGCCACGCGGAACACGGAAAGAGTTCGCCCACGAGCCAACGTTGGTCATGGCAGACGATGCGGAGGGCGACCTCCTACGAGGAGGGCTGCTGTCAAGATCTGACGACACCAAATCCTCGGCCTCATGGTCGCTGGATGAAGGCGACGGAGTACGAGCGTATGCCATGTGCGCGAAGCGAGATGGCGAATGGCCACTGGGCCTGGCCCGAGACGGCCCCGCGACAGCTTGAGATGGTCGTGCACTCTGCGCCGAACGAGGTGGCGAGTGGCTGCTCGACCTGGCGCGAGATGGCCCTGCGACAGCCCGGGATGGTCCTGCTCCCGCGGCAGGAGCAGGTGGCTGCGCGGGGGCTCGCTTGGTGAGCCTGAAGTTGGCCAAGTTGTTGGGCGGTGGTGGCCTACGTTGCGCATCTGCATTGAGCGCCTCTTGGCCCTGCCGCCTGGTGTTGGATGCCTTGAGCATCTTCCTCATCTCCCCCAAGCGCAAGTACTCTTGAGCAGCGGCATTCTGGGAGAACACCTTACCAGTTCCCCCAAGACCATCTCCCACCGGGTAGTACTTGGTGCTCGAACCCAGAACGATGAGCTCCAGAGGTGGCGCCAAGCTGCCATATAGCTCGTACTGTTGGAGGACGCCAGTCGAGAGGGACTCTATGTCCACCGGGCAGAGGTATCTGAGCAGCTGGTATGTCCAGACACCAGCGCTCTCGTACCAATGAGGGAGCTGAAGCTCACCCAGCAACTCCTCACTGTTGTACACTCGCGCATGATCCAGCGTGAAGCGCAACAGCTCGAGGTGCTGCGTTGCCGTACTCGGTTGTACACAGAGAACACGCTCCTTCAGATCCCACATGAGGGTGCCAGCGACCTCACCACTGGGGTACGTAAACAGCTCCTGGAGCGTGTGCTGCAGTCGCTGGATCGAGTTGAGGCGATCGAGCGCTCTGCCTTCTTCCCTGGGCTTGACGACGTCTTGCTTGTTGGCAAGGGATGGCACGTGTGTCATATAGCTCCCCTTGAGCACCCAACAGTCATTATCCTCGTCGTGATCCAACTTCTGGTCCACATACAGCCAGTTAGGGGGCAACAGCTGCTCCACCATCACCCACTTCTGCTCGAGGCAGCGGACGAACTCCACGCAGACATGCTCCTGGGAAGGTCTAGCTGGCACGTCCTCAGGGAGCTCCTGAAGGATACGGCAAAGACGCGCCACATGGTGCCGGTCCAGGTACAGTCTCTGGTCCGCCCAGTTGTGGTCAAGATCAGCGCCCAGAGGTGGACGACCCCCGGTCGACTGGCTATCGGTAATCCACTTCGTGCGCCCGCCCACCCAGGGGTTTGGCGCTGCGTAAAGTTGCTCAAGCATGCGCTCTGACCCTGCCAGCTCGACGGACGTCAGCGACGCCAGGTAGCTCCTTCGGCCTCCTTCAAGCGAACACGTGTGAACGCGAGATGCCGCCTCGACCTCTGCGCGTGTGGCGGATCGGGGTCTAGGGGGCGCAGCAGATGGCCCTGACGAAGGCATCGGTGACCCCACCGGCGACTCCTCGCCGTCAAGGATGTGCTCAGACCGAATCCCAGAGGCAGCAAATCTCTCCTCCCTCGTGCCCAAGGGTGGACACCCCAGCCATTTGCACTCCGTTTCATGCCCAAAGATCTCCGATTGTAAACATACCACCGGGTCCAACCTCCTGGGCTGGTGAGGACGCTTGGGTGTCGTCATGTCGACCAACGGAAGAACCACCTCAGCATCCAGGCCCAAAACCTTCGGTGCATGCGACACGGCCACGCAACTTCCCAACTTGATGTCAATCATCAGGGAGTTCTTCAGCGGCCCAGTGCCTATCAACAGGTCCCAGGAGTTCTCAGCCTCGAAGGTCACGAAGGCGTACAACCGGTGAAGCGTCATGTGCGGCGTGCCCGCTGCCAGAATGACGTCCACGTAGCAATAATGGGTGAACTTTGTGGGACTGTTGTCACATCTGGTGACCTTGGCGCCGGTGGTGGCTTCATAAATTGTAAGACCCAGTCGCCTCACAACAGAGATCGAGATGATGTTACAGTTGGCGCCGGTGTCCATGAGGATTGCCCGGTACAGCATAAGCTCGCCACCGGATGACACCAGCGCAAGCCCCTCATATAGAGTGGCGTTCTGCAACTTGCAGATGGGCTGAACTTGAGCCATCAATAGCACCTGCTCGTCGGTCAGATGCTGCGTCATCTTTGCCCTCAGTGCGTCGTAGGCGGAGGTCTTGATGGTACCAGCTCGCACATGTCCATGGTCACTGAAGTCAACCACCCCCAGATCGTCCACGTAGGCAGCAGCTGCACATCGAGCGGCGGCGCTGTCGACCACCCCGTTGGGCATCTCGTCCAATGGCACCTCCTCGGTTGCACGATGTCCTGAACCGTCTGCTTCCCTTCTTACTCCTTGCGTCGCTGCGGCGTGCGTGTCTTCCAACTCATGCTCATTGACCTCGGCGGGCTGTTCGGTTGCATCATTCGGATCCTTGCCCATGAGCTCCTCCAGCGCCAAAAGATTCTCGATGTCCTTCGGGAGATCAATGGCGTTCTGGGATATCAGGATGGCAGCAATCTGCGAGCAGGCACGCACGGAGCTGCGAAGATTGGATGCCAACAGGTGGACCTTCCTGCTGAGTACGTCGGGAGGGACGGCCCTAGGCACCTGAGCGGCCCTGTCGAACTCCTCCGGCGTCTTGACCTGGAAGCCCCGCATCTGCTGAGTGTTGCCCAAGGCGACAGCGGCGCTGGCCTGGAGACTCGGTGCGTGATCGATGCCAACACCACGACCACCTTCCAAACCACCCCCAGCAGGGCAGTCCTGCTCATCCTCCTCGTATTCAGCCTGTTGGGTGAAGTTGGAGTTGTACTCGGTCTCTGCATCGCTGGCCTCTGATAGGGCCTGTGCATCGGCGATCTCGTCATCCTTTGGAGGTGACCCTGCCTGGAGGCCTGACAATTCTGCGGCGAGTTTCTCCTTAACCTCGGCACTGGCAGCCACTTGCTGCTGCTGCTGCTGCTGCTGCGGCTGCTTCTGCTTGGCCTCCGGGAGCTTAAGCCACTCCTTGGTGGTGATCCCCATCTTGTGCTTATCAAAGCGGTGTGCGATGTTGTAGGCGCGCATCTGGGCATTCTTAACCTCGTCTGGCCACTTGGAGTTCTGCCTGTCCTTATGGAAGTTGGGCGGCACCCGGGCGTCACGACACCCCGTGTAGCAGCGCTCTGGAGAGTGGGGCAGGCGCGTGAAGCACCAGTCACACTGAAACTTCTTCGAAGCATCAGGTGGTGGCACCTTGCTGTAAGAAGGTTTCTGACGCTCGGCATTGTTCGCTTCCCTCACAGGCTTCTTGGCGTCGTCGCCACCATGCTGTGCCTGCTCCTTCTTCTTGGGGTCCCTGCGTCTGTCCCCAGTCTTGGAGGCAGAACCCGAGCGCCTCATGGCTGATACCAGCGCAGACAGGTCAAGCCCCATCTGCCTGGCATCGAAGCAGGAGTACACGCAGTTGAGCCTGCGAACCAGCTCCTGCTGCAGTGTGAGGGCCCAAGCCTCTGCATCATTCTTGAGCTTGTCCTGCACCTCCACAATCACCTCGAGGTCCTCCCAAGTAACCCTGTTGGGGGCAGGATGGCTGACACGCAGCTGCTCGGACACGCGATCTCGGTATTCTTTGATGCGCAGGCCCTTGATGCATTCCTCGATGTTCTGCCTGACGACGGAGTCCTCCACCCTCCTGCCGGTGTTGAGAGCTGCCTCCCTGCGACGACAGCTCTTCACGTAAGCGAGGCCGTCCTGCTCGTTGGTCTGCGGCTTGGCGATCAAGAGATCTTCCTTCTCTTTGGTGCCCTTCATCAAGAATTTAGCTTCGAGCTCTGCAACGAAAGCCCTCAAGGCCCAAGAGTAGTGAGAATCTTCAGTGCCATCTGGCCCCGTGAGACCCCTCGTGGAGGTTCCCTCGCCTGCCCACTCATCAGACGCCTCGCCATCCTCATCACCCTCCTCGAACACCTTACAAACTGCCCAGGTTGACCCTGGCGCCAGCTCATGAAAAGGAGGCTGAGCACAACGCACAGATCCCTGGTAGGCATCTCTCATGGTAACGTCCTTCAGGACATGGCAAGCGTGTGAAGCCATGACGCCATTCTTCAGGTAGGCAGCGCACCACCAGTCATAAGCGACTGAGGTGGAATGGTCATCCCCTGCTAGAAACGATGGTATGCTGTCCCACAATGATCTGTAGTCTGGTCTGGACCCAGCGAAGGCCTCCTTCTGCTGCTGACTGAGCGCATGGTAAGATGCTGACTTCATGTACCTACGCTTCCTGGCCTCAAAAGCCCGCTGGACTTTCGCCACCATGTCCACGAAACGCCTGATGAAGAGCGCTCTGTCCTCACTCTTACTACCGGTGTACTGGAGTCTGACGTCTTCCTTGTCAAGTGAGTGACTCTCCTTCTCATAGTGATCCATCTCGTCTACGTCGTCAAACGCAAAGAGAAACTGGTTTGCAGGCGCTGAGGCTACTACTGCTGCTGCGAGTGCTGCTGCTCCTAGCGCTGTTGCTGCTGGAGATGACGGTGCGGAGGGAGTGGTTTCTGAGCCCGACCCCTCTGCGCTCATATACTCCGTGTCAAGGTCCTGACTGGTCCGTCCTCGTGCCAGCCGTCGTGCCTCACGTTCTCTGGAATGGACAGAGGCAGCGCTTGGCTCTGCCTCTCCCTCCGTGGTGAAGTGCTGTGTTGATGCTCAGTCAACGGGACCAAGGGCGAGTCCCCCCTCTCAGCGCAAAGCTCGTTCCCCAGTAGACTGGAGGCTTGACTCAGACTGGCTCAGGCCAGTGCACTGAGTGCCCCTGGATTCGCCTTGCTGAACAAGTGAAAGAACGAAACGCGTGTGGGCAGCGAATGCCTAAAGGTCCAGCACTGCGCTTCAGCGCTCTGAATCAGCAGCAGATGCAGAGTATTCGTGCGAGGAAAATTAAAGCTGGGCCAGTGTGCTGAGCACTTCTGGATTAGCTGGGCCAGAGTTCATAAAGAGGACAATGGCAGTGAGGGCAACTCCACAACACCAAGAAATAGCACTGATATGCAGCGGTGTGAGCTAGGCCAGTGTGCTGAGCACCCCTGGATTCACAACACCACTGCTAATCAAGGAAGCCATGGCTGGCATGTAAGCTCACTCCCCAGTCCAGTCCAGCAAACAAGTACCAGGTCGCTGACAGAGTTGGAAGCTAGGCCAGTGTGCTGAGCACCCTGGATTCACAGCACTACTGCTGATTCAGAAGGTGGCCCGTGACATGAGGGCCTCACCGGCTGACCAATACTGTAGAAAGGATAGAAGAATTCTCCAACACATTGTGATAAGGCAGCAGAAGGTCACTCCAGTAGTGAGCAGCACTCCAGGCTGGAAACGTAATTAACTCTAAATCCACCAGGTCACTGTGTCACACCAGGGAATAGACCACTCAGTTGTCGCCTTCAGAGTTGATGCAGCTGCCAGTCCTCTAGCAAGCTCTTCCTCTGCTTCAGGCTTAGGCCAGTACACCAGGGGTGTCCCTGGATTAACCGTCAGACAAAGTGGAGCTGCCCAAGAAACCGTAAGTTGCAGTTCCAGACATAGAGCAGTGATTCACTGCTGATCCACTTCTTCGCTGGTAAATAAAAGCAGATGTCGCCGCTAATTAGCTCACAGGCCAAGCACACCTGCCTTTCAGCTAAGCCAGTACACCAGGGGTGTCCCTGGATTCACTTCAGACAAGGTGGCCAGCTGGAGAGCCCACTGGAAGATAGTTCATCAAGGTGCACATTAGCTGTTGATCCACTCTTAGCCGGTAAGACAGGGCAGATGCCGCTGCTGATTAGCTCCCAGGTGACACACACCTGCCTTTCAGTTAAGCCAGTGCACCAGGGGTGCCCCTGGATTCACTTCAAGCAAGGTGGTCAGCTGAAAGAACCACTGAGAGCTGCTCATCCAAGTGTACATTAACTGCTGATTGACTTTGTCGCCGCCGCCGCCCAAGCTCATGCCGTGCTGATTAGCTCAAAACTGAAGGACACCTGTCAGCAGCTAGGCCAGTGCACCAGGGGTGCCCCTGGATTCGCTGAAGACCAAGGTGTTGAGCATATCACTGTGCAGAAGGAGACCGCTCATGTCTAGTGAATTCAAAGCTGATCCGTCGCCGCCGTTGCTGGAAGCTCTTCCAGTGCAAGTACCACCAAGTTCAGGGAAGAAAAAGGTTCCGCCAGTGCACCGTGGGTGCCCCTGGAGTCGCCTGACTTCCGAATCCGCTCTTTCAACTGCTGCTAACTTCTCGCCAAAGGGCCTTCACTTCCGGATTAACACTGAAATAAAAAGCCGCTCCGCGCAGGACATTATTGTTTTGAAAAAGTATGAAAACAGCAGTAAAACATATCCGTCAAAATTGATATTATATCACAAAACACGAATTATTGTGTGTACAAAAGCTGTGAGCAGAACTGGCTTAGCACTCTAGCACTGGCACGCGAACAGCCACCTAGTACTTGCGAAGGCAAAACAATAATGAGTCCACTAGCCTGACCTTCGGTCAGAGTCTACTTATATCTCAATGTCCTGTCACATTTCCCAAAACTGTAACGGGTTCTAGCCCTTAAATCTTCATCTGGCCAATGGAAAGTCATTATCCCATGCCAGCTCTAACAATGTTACCGTTTACCGCATTCTGACTGACACGTCAGCGGCAAAGGAGTCACTGCCATCTTCGTCTTATCATTCTCTGGTCACCTGATGGTGACTATATCTTCTCTGACAAGTCTGCATCTCGCAGATGGTCATCTTCGTAAAGCCTGTCATGCTGTCACCACTGTCATGCGTGTCACCAGCTGAACAAACCCGGCGCGGTACCATGAGAAGCCGGCGTTTGTTACAACTTTCTCATTTTGCTCTACGCATGATTTGTCCAACAGTGGTACCAGCTATCCCGGGCGCTGTAACAATGGCACCGGCTCTCCCGGGCACTATCGACGTGGCTAGAGCTGGCGGGATTGTGTTAGCCTGCCTCCAGATTGAGATGCTGTTGGTGCAGGTTGCCCCAAGATGGGCTTAATTTAGGGTTTTAACTGTATCTGTATTCTGCAGTATGCCTCACTGAATGCTAGTTTCAGGCGTTACCTTGCCATAAAGGACAGGTTCTCCTGTAGGATGCTTATTTCCACCGAAGCTGAGTAGGTGTTTGTTTCAGTTCCGTGACCACCTAGTCTGCCAGTCACCACCCTAGGTGGTGTGCTGGAAGTGACGCCCCGACTGTCATTCCTATAGTTAGGGTGTATGACTGTCACCGGTCCCGGAACCCTAGACCCCGAACATATAACAGGAAGTTATCTCTCTTTGTTATCCGTTTATTCTGCTTATCTGACACACAGCGAATATACAGCCCAGCTGATATATTCAGCATATAGCGTCACCACGCTTTGTTCGGTGACAATGGCAGAAATTACGATTAGTGATGTGCAGGTCTGACGTTAAAGGTGTTGGGATACAGTTAAGAAAAATGGCTCCGTTCGTGCATGATGCCTACACGTTTCACGAGTTCTTGCAACGGCTTCGCAATAATGAGAGGTTTTACTCTTACAGTTGTGGACACCCTGATGGATTAACACACACGCACACACACACACACATATATATATATGTTACTAGGCCAGTCGATCTAAAGATCTCCACTAGGCCTGTGAGTTGTGACTGTGTGACATGCGGACATTTGCGAAATAATTAATCGTCATCGTAATCATCGTCATTTTCGTGCTATCGGACGGCACTGCGTGGCGCGACACGATTCTAATAATTACGTAGAAGTTTATTCCTTGACGATTGCAATTCTCTAGTCCGAATTCTCTTTTATCAATTCTGCGTGGCGTGACACTAGCGAAGTGGCGATGTCGTCATTATCGTTTGGCGTCAGATCGAAATTTCGTTGGTGTCGCCCGTTGGGATTCGAGCTTTGGTTAGCAAAGTAAGTAAGTAAGTAAATTGCCCGGGTTCGTCCTTATAAAGAGCAGGGGTTCACCGTGAAAGTGAAATGCATGTGGAGCGGTTGTCGGAGTCTAAAGTCGGATTGCAGAAATATTTAGCGGGCTTTAGGGTTTCGGCAATCGGTGACACACGTGCACAGACATCATTGCAAGTGACATCCAGGCGAGGGGTGACACGACATGGGTGCACCAATGCTCTCCCCTTGGGGGAGGGGGCATCTCCATGACACCCACCGACAAAGGACATTCTTAAATTGCCTAGGACTTCATCTTCATATGGGCCCGTCGCACATGGCACCTGGGGGGGGGTCGAATTGACCATCTAAGGGGTTTGGGTATTGCCCGGAGAGTTCTCCAATGCATGCTACCAATGTTGATAGCAATATTACCTATTTCGATGTTGCCGAAAACGATGGTGCGGTCCATTTCGGCTGATTCGAATGCATTTGGTGTGCAACATATGTAAAACTCGGGGGGGTGTAGGACTTGTAAGATAGGGTTTGAGCGTGCTAGCACCCTTAATGAGTCGGGAACGTGAAAATTGTTATCATATGTGTACTTACTTTATAATACATGTCCATACAAAATATTTATGTACGACAAAAAGTCCTAGAAGTCTTGAAACCTCAAATTGGACACAAGTTATGTTATTCGCGAAATCGCGTAAATATCACTGTTATTAATAATAATACCAACACAGCAACCTATTCAAGCCTAGTTCTACAACCAGAGTGCATATATTACAACTAGTATATATGCTTTTCAAGTCCTAAATAGGAGTCAGCCTACTACAACTGGCGATCGACGATCCCGGCCATCTTCAGCCTTACAGCGAACACAGGCCGTTACAACGGATGCGCAGACCTATACCGTGCACTTGAAAGCGCCTGCGTCACTCACAGAGGGAGCGCCATATCAAATAAACGGTTTATACACGTGACTATTCAACTATTTATTAAGTGCTTTCCCAGGCCATGCTATGCGGTTGCCGGCGGAACCGACGGCGATGTCGTCACGTACGGTCACCGTCGGTTCCTGCA
>LGRX02012843.1:0-24717 GCA_001247695.2 Cymbomonas tetramitiformis
CCCTAGGGCTGATGCATGCTGCATTCTGATGCAAAAAGCATGTGGCAACCAGAACACAGATGGCCCCACATCACGGGGCAGTCCCTAGGGCTGATGCATGTTGCATTGTGATGCCAAAGCATGTGGCATCCAGATCACAGATTGACCCGCATAACGGGGCAGTCCCTAGGGCTGATGCATGCTGCATTGTGACGCCAAAGCATGTAGCATAAAGGTATCAGACCGCCCCACATCACGGGGCAGTCCCTAGGGCTGATGCATGCTGCATTGTGATGCAAAAAGCATGTGGCAAACGGATCACAGATTGCCCCACATCACGGGGCAGTCCCTAGGGCTGATGCATGCTGCATTGTGACGCCAAAGCATGTGGCATACAGGTGTCAAATTGCCCCACATCACGGGCAGTCCCCAGGCTGACGATGCTGACATGTGGGGCCGTGATGCAGGGCACGCTGGCGCAACACTGATTAGTGAATTTGATTTTCTCTGAGCAGCCGGGCAGAGTGCAAGGACATGTGGGGCCGCGTGGTGTGCAGGGCAGCACGCTGGCGCAACACTGATTGGTGTGAATTTGATTTTCTGAGCAGCCGGGCAGAGCAAGGTGTGCTGACATGTGGGGCCGTGATGTGCAGGGCAGCACGCTGGCGCAACACTGATTGGTGTGAATTTGATTTTCTGAGCAGCCGGGCATGTAGCATAAAGGTATCAGACTGCCCCACATCACGGGGCAGTCCCTAGGGCTAATGCATGCTGCATTGTGACGCCAAAGCATGTGGCATCCAGATCACAGATTGACCCGCATCATGGGGCAGTCCCTAGA
This sequence comes from Cymbomonas tetramitiformis, assembly GCA_001247695.2. Taxonomy (NCBI): domain Eukaryota; kingdom Viridiplantae; phylum Chlorophyta; class Pyramimonadophyceae; order Pyramimonadales; family Pyramimonadaceae; genus Cymbomonas; species Cymbomonas tetramitiformis. The sequence continues at coordinate 821 of LGRX02012843.1, forward strand.
GCTGATGTATGCTGCATTGTGACGCCAAAGCATTTGGCATAAAGGTATCAGACTGCCCCACATCACGGGGCAGTCCCTAGGGCTGATGCATGCTGCATTGTGATGCAAAAAGCATGTGGCAACCAGATCACAGATTGACCCGCATAACGGGGCAGTCCCTAGGGCTGATGCATGCTGCATTGTGACGCCAAAGCATGTGCCATACAGGTGTCAAATTGCCCCACATCACGGGGCAGTCCCTAGGGCTGACGCATGCTGACATGTGGGGCCGCGTGATGTGCAGGGCAGCACGCTGGCGCAACACTGATTGGTGTGAATGTGATTTCTCGAGCAGCCGGGCAGAGCACGGGGTGCTGATATGGGGGGCCGTGATTTGCAGGGCAGCACGCTGGCGCAACACTGATTTGTGTGAATTTGACTAGCTAGCCAGCCGGGCAGAGCACGGGGTGCTGATATGTGGGGCCGTGATGTGCAGGGCAGCACGCTGGCGCAACACTGATTTGCGTGAATGTGATTTCTCTCGAGCAGCCGGGCAGAGCACGGGGTGCTGATATGTGGGGCCGTGATTTGCAGGGCAGCACGCTGGCGCAACACTGATTTGTGTGAATTTGACTAGCTAGCCAGCCGGGCAGAGCACGGGGTGCTGATATGTGGGGCCGTGATGTGCAGGGCAGCACGCTGGCGCAACACTGATTGGTGTGAATGTGACTTCCTGAGCGGCCGGGCAAAATGGTGCGAGCGCATCATCACATCGCTGCCAGGAACATATCGCCAGATCACCGCTAGGAGCATATGATTAGATCGCTGCCGGGAGCTTATCACTGGGTCACGACTAGACAGCCCTACATCATATATCAAGACCTTACAGGGGCCACAACACCCCTCTAGCATGGGGTTGCTCTATGGAGCTTCCTTGGAAGGCGTGCTTGGTAGCCTGTGTAGCTGAAAACTACACAGGTTGGGTTCGAGTCCCAACACCCCGCTGATATGTGCGTTTCGTGCTTATCCCTGGACTGATTTTCTTGACGAACAGTATTGAATCTGCTTGAGCATCGCACGTCAACACTGCACCTCTTACACCTCTACTGCATACACCCCCACGGGCACCCCTACTGCATACATCTGGACCTCACTACATTTTTTTTTCTCATTATAACACCACACAACAGGTTTCACCAACTGCTTATCAGCATGATCGATATCGGTCTCAGCAGGCCGCGTAGTTTACCCGCTGCCTGGATGCTCGGTCTGAGCATCTTACAAGCCTGGATGCTCAAGGCTGATCAGCTCAAGTCACACATCAGTGATATCAATATCGCGGCCTTGCTTGGCAGCTTGGTTTAAGCACGCATTATCGCATGCCCGGTGGCGGGATCTCCACAAAACATACCACGTGCCTACCTGCTAGATGTCCTTAGAAGATATCAATTATCAAGTCACTTAGTCTCCGCAGACCATCCCGCGTGCCCAGCTGCTTGGTCTGCGCATACAATGTCGCATGCCTGGTTAGCTTGAGAGGAAAAAACGTTTGGTCGTTGGGTCGGGTTTCAATTTCTACTGATGCTAAAATATCCTTTTGAAGACACTTATGATAGACCACTCAAGAAACGTCGTTTGTTTCACTTTTGCGTCGCTTATATGAGGCATCGTTGCAAGCCAGACTACGCATAGACGCGCGCGTGTCTCGAGCACCCCCTATCGGTTGCGCATAATAAATATGTGCTAGAAGATGAGCGAGGGTGATGGCTGATGGGTAGAATAAGTCAATGAGTTGAAAATAGGAGAAATGAAAATAGATAGAGACTTGCTTGCATATTATTCCAACGAAGCTTCAGCTCGGGCATGTGTTTTTAGCAAAGCTTTCCGAAGCCGCTGCCAACGCACCGCACACCTTTTAAATCCATAAGGAGGGCACATGAATTTCCAGAAATACAACTTAGAGATGATATCCAAGTGCTTAATTCGCTTGCGCGTGTGTCTTTGAGAGAGCGGTCGCAAAAAGCGTGCACGAGGCTGGGCGCGGTACCTTCTACCGGAAGCACGTGCCCCGTTTTCAAGGATGCGCATAACGAACAGATCCGACACGTAGAGCATTGACTAGCGCGTGGTGGGACACACAGATTCAAACGTGTTATCAAAGCGTAAATCACCCGCTTGCAACCTGGGCTCGCGCATCAGCGAAGGTAGAAGCGCCCTTTTTCAAGCTGCCTCTAGCTCGGGCATTCCTAAAGGTCACGGAAGAATTGCAAGCGCGAACGGACAGGTCCTTTCTAAACTCTGCTTTCGAAATTCCCAGTTGAGATATAGCGTCGGTAGACACTTTATTGACGAAACAGTCGTTTCGATGCGTTTTATGAACAGACACATCCGTCACCCTCCCGTCCGAGCTCCCATTCGATTGCCAAGAGAGAAAAAAACACCTAGCGTGATTAAATGCAGATCAGCAGAATCGGGCATCCCGGCACTTCCGGTGAAACCAATGAGAGCAGCGTGAGTCGTGTTCAAAAGAATTCAGAACGAAGAGATCCTCTCCATCGTCGTTCAACTGCAGGTACATCGTCAGATACATCTCGACATTAATCGCGCGGCATAAATAACCTGAGAGCTCTCGACCATGGAGAATGCTTGTTCCAGGACCATCTGTCTGATGGAGGACGTAATATAGATATAGATATAGATATATATATATAAGTCACTCCAGCACAGGGAAGAAACGCAGTGATCCGGTCGAACTAAAACTGGCTTAGATAAAATAATTGGTGTTTTATCTAAGCTGTGCGGAACGGACGGTCGGTCGGAGCGAAAGCAGGTGACAGGGTGACAGGGCTACTCAGAGCAAGGGGTGAAACTAGGAGGAACTAGACCCCCCCATACAGTGGGGAAAGTCAGGGTCTCCGTCACACCACCTCACGCTGAAGGTGTGAGTGGCCATGCCGAGATGCAACCCTACATCCTAACCCAAAGTTAATTGAATGTCCAGGCCAAAGGGGCCTTCTCCAACCCAACTAGAGGCACACACGTGCAGGGGGCGTTGCCCGAACATTCTAACAGCTACATGCTAGTAGGTTTGCAACAGTCACGCTGCTACTGCCGGAATCCGAGTTGTGGGTGAACGTGGGCGGCGGCGGTGTTCTCGATTGTGATGGTTGTCGAGCGCCACGGAGAGGATGGGCTAACCAACGCCTAGACGGCGCCACAGCCAAAAGCGGCCAGGCACCACCAGAGCGAATGCGTCGATGAAGAGGGGGCAGAGTGGTGGAAAGTGAAAAATGCGGTGAGGGGACGTGATCGAGCTCATGGGGTGGGACCCAAAAGGGATAACAGTGAGGGATGAAGCGACCGCAGCTGCACCACTAGACACCACCGGATGGTGACTAGGGGGCGCATAAGGCGAAGGCGAGGGATGGGGCGAGACGAAGTCGTGGGGGTCAAAGTACTCGCTGGTGATATCGGTGAAATGTCAGCGTCGATCTCGGTGTCTGGCGCACAAGCACCATCAGACACCACCAGACAGTAACCAGAGGTGAATCGTTGACGTCGGAGTAATTGCAGCGCAGAGTGGACTGCGGCCATGCGCGTCCGCTGGCGAGACGAAGCCATGCTCTGCAAGCTGTAGAAATCTGAAGCCTAAAGAGTTTGGGTTAAGGGCGACAAGTCAATTTCTCGTAAAATTAACCAAATCCAGCGATGTCAGTGTCAATCCTGAGTAGAATTTGACGGGGAAAACGGTGGTCAAGTCAGAAACGGCGTGCGGTAAGCCAATATGTCGGTACAGGAGTGCTGCCTCGCAGAAGATGATTTGTCGAAGGCACACGTTGGGCGTAGGGTAAAGAAAAGGCAAATAACGCGTGCGATTCAGTAGTCGCTTGCAAGCCAAAGGGGAATTAGGTCGGTGGCGCTCTTGAGGAAGCGCAAGGCGCGTGTTGGAAACTGGGTGCCCAAAACGGTTGATGTTGTCGCTGGGTGGACAAAATTGAGGGTTCTCTCGAGAGGGTTGCGAGAGGCAGATTGCCTGTCGTCAGCGCGTTACCAGGGTAATCTGTCAGATCGGTACTCCAGACCGAAGTGGGAAAATGGTTTGGCGCTCCAGGCCAAGTAAAGGTCGGTTTGGCGCTCCAGGCCAAAGTAAAGGTCAAAATTAGAATCGACGCACCAGGCCGAAGAGAGCTAAAGACGAGATCGGACCACCACTGAAGTGGTATGGCCCATAACCTGATGGAGGACGTAATATAGATACAACGTTGTATATATATATGTATATATATAAGTCACTCCAGCACATGGAAGAAACGCAGTGATCCGGTCGAACTAAAACTGGCTTAGATAAAATAATTGGTGTTTTATCTAAGCTGTGCGGAACGGACGGTCGGTCGGAGCGAAAGCAGGTGACAGGGTGACAGGGCTACTCAGAGCAAGGGGTGAAACTAGGAGGAACCAGACCCCCCCCCATACAGTGGGGAAAGTCAGGGTCTCCGTCACTGCCGTCTGTGTGAAACCCCTGCTCTAGTAGGAGTAGTGCACAACGCCATATTTAAGGTGGCGACACTTTCGTCGGCTCGACCCCACTGAAAACGAGGGGAAGCGTGGTGACAACTGACATGGCACGCCATACTGTGACATGACACACGACAGTGTCATGTCATGTCATGTCACGGCGCTTTAGCCAAACGAAACTCATCTCATGGAATGAGGCACGACTGACGAGTGACGACAGTAAAGACGATCGCTCGACAGTAAATTTAAATCGTTGGATCGCGATGACAGACTCAACAATCGCAACAGTCAGATCACGCTTATTTCTCGTTTCCCTATGACACTCTCCACGCATCGCTGCGCAACCTGCCGGCGATTGCCTAAATCGCCGGCAGTGATTTTTAACTCGCCGGCAGTCTCGATCCTGCGCTGAGCCCCAGGCCCCACGCCAGGCTGTCGTGTGCTCGCGTCTCGCCTCTCGCGTCGTTGCGTGACTCGCTCTCGGGTTCTCGCAGCGTGATGGTCACTGCATGTGCATCGGGGTTCTCCTTACTTTCACTTTGTGAGGCTGAGCCTGAGCGTGAGGCAAGGAATCACCACAGTTCAGGGAAGATATCTTCCGTTGAGCTGGTACGGCCCCAGTACATTATACAGGCTGAGGACTACGAGCGCATCAGGGATGAGGACCGTGCGCAAGTCATGAACTTGAAAGAGAGCATGGCTGGCTTGGAACCCACACGGTTTTCAGAACACGTCCCTAGTGTACGTTATATGGGCGGAGTCTGGGGAGCACCTCACAAGCGCGGAGGACTTTGACCCCAGTAAGGTGTGGGAAGGCGTATATCGTTTCGTGTGCTTCGGGCACCAACATAGCCTCACCGCTCGGCGGGAGCTTCACCAAGAACAACCAGATAACGAAGCTTTTCAGCAGATCGAGTGCAAATTGTATTTTAATCTACAGTCTGACATGGTCCGATTTTTGGCTGACGAGCAGAACACCGTCGACCAGAACGTGAAGGGCAAGTCGCACCAGCAACTCATAAAATCCATGCGAACGGGCATGCAGGTGATTTCTGAGAAAACAATGTAACTTATCCATCTTTGTCACTTAAAGCTCTTACTTACTTAAAGTAAAAGAATGTTACTAACCGTAATTTCTCGGCAAACCATGCAGGCATCGAATCGCAGCAGCTGCCGGCTTGCGCCGCCACTGCAGCGCATAGTGCTCGTTCTTCCAGCTTGTGGCAGCTGCTCGCTTGCGCCGTCACGGCAGCACATAGTGCACGCTCTGCCGGCTCGCAACAGCTGCCCGCCTGCGCCGCCACTGCAGCACATAATGCGCAACGATCTGCCGGGGCAGCAGCCGCACTGCGTGCGCGATTGGCTCCCAGAGCAGCGACCGCACATAGTGCTCGTTGGGCTGCCGGAGCAGCGGCCGTGCTGCATGCGCGATGGGCTACCGGGGCAGCGGTCGCACTGCATGCGCCATGAGCTACCGGGGCAGCGGCTGCATATAGTGCGTGATGGGCTACCGGGGCAGCGGCTGCACTGCATGCGCCAAGGGCTGCGGAGGCAGCGGCCGCACTGCATGCGCCAAGGGCTGCGGGGTCAGCGGCCGCACTGTATGCGCCATGCGCTGTGAGGTCCGCACGAGATGTAGGAGCAGCGAGGTCTGCGCGAGCTACCGGGGCAGCGGCCGCACTGCATGCGCCATGGGCTACCGGGACAGCGGCCGCACTGCATGCACCATGTGCTACCGGGGCAGCGACCGCACTGCATGCGCCATGGGCTACCGGGGCAGCAGTTGCACTGCATGCGCCAAGAGCTGCGGAGGCAGCGGCCGCACTGCATGCGCCAAGGGCTGCGGGGTCAGCGGCCGCACTGCATGCGCCATGCGCTGTGAGGTCCGCATGAGTTGCAGGAGCAGCGAGGTCTGCGCGAGCTACCGGGGCAGCGACCGCACTGCATGCGCCATGGGCTACCGGGACAGCAACCGCACTGCATGCACCATGTGCTACCGGGGCAGCGACCGCACTGCATGCACCATGATCATCTGTGCCATCGGTATGCGGCACAATACCAGCCGCGCAATAATTATGTGTGCAATAATCATCCACTGTGCAATAATGTTCCCCTTGCAGTTGCTCTTGCTGATCCTTATTTTGCACATGGACTCTCATGCATATCATCAGCTGATCATGTTGAAGTTGTTGCTGACACTGATGAGCGTGGGTTGATGCGGCTGTAGTTGTCCATGTGCAAAATAATGGTGCTGAATCGGAAGGGTATCGCGGCGATGCGGATCCAGAGTGAACAACCAACAAAGTATGTGCGTACGCGATCGGTGTCGTCGAATGGCATTTTGTCGCCGGTACGCGCATGATGAAACACTCATGTGATAATCCAAGGTGTATACACAGTGCCGATGGTATAATATGCAAGCCATGCGCATCACCATTCGTATTGTTATGTATACTCTTGTCGGTCGCGCAGTGATGAAACGCACCGTCATCCGTGCATGGGACAACATCGCCGTGGGCAAGCTGTCGCACCTCGCATGCGTCATTGGTTGCGCCCATATCACCGGTATCGCTGGCTACATAATGATGTGCTGACAATGCCGATGTGGCTGCACGATATTCGGCCGTGCAACAATCAGCCACACCACCGGCTGTATAATAATGATCCATTGCTCCATCCATATCGACAGCTTCCGCACAGGCATGCACGAGTGCGTGCGCACCTCCGCAATGATCAGCCGCATTACTAGATGCGCAATAATGATCCACCGCCCAATGATCATATACGCAGTCAGTGTGCGAGGCAGCAGTGGCTGCACAATGTTCGGCCGTGCAACAATCAGCCAACCATGAGCTCAAGCGCGGAGAACAACAAGGCGTTGGCCTCCACGCGGACGGGAAGGGTAGCATTGTCCAGCAGGAAAAGGGTGCAAAACCAATGTCCTCCGTGACAAATGCCGTCTGCAGCGCAGAGACCATCCTGGCGAAGAGTGCGGACGCGTGGCACTCAGTCCCTGAAAATCGCCCGTTCTTGTCCTCGAATAACTTTTGACGAACGGACTTGGAGACCTTCATGTCGAAGTGTTCCCGTTGAAGTGTACGTACCGAGGCTAGGAACGCAGCACCTGCCGAATTGGCAGCCGGCTGAGCTGCCGGCGGCGTGGCTGGAGTGTTGGCGTGTCTCGCAGCTGCTGAATCAAAAATCGTGGCTAGTGCGCGTCGGCGATTCGCCATGCTAGCGGTGGCTCGAGTAGAAGCAACCATAGTGAGAAGGACTGAAGGGGCGGAGTGAGGCAATGAAACGTGAGATGTGCGGCAGTTGTGGGCGGCCAAGAAACGCGCGGGTCGCCGATACGGCAGCCGTGAGAGATCAAATAATTCCGGGAAGTCGTGTGGTAGCGGCGGCCAATACGCAACGGTGTGGGATCCAACCAGAAAACGTAAACCAGTCCAACGTTAAGTCCCGTAGAAAACCGTTCTCCAACCGGTGCGGCGTGCCGTAAATCAACCCATAAAATTTAGGCCATACCCGCGACTGCCGGCACTCTCACGCGCGGAGCGCCTCACTCCATCCCAGGCGTCCGAGCTTAGCCACTCATGGTGGCAATCTCGCAGTGGCTAAATAAAGCGCAAGTGGGGCCAAACCTGGCAGATATATAGTGTGGCGGTAATGTATATCTAACTGGTGAGATAAACCCTGAGTTAAGGGTTACGGAATCAGAACGGTAAAAGTGAGATAGATAAAAGAGGTATACACATAAATACTAACGGGTGTTTCCCGTCTACTGGTGACGGTCACCCAGCCTACCATAGGAAGTGACATGTGACAGTTTTGAGTGTCACAGTGTCAAATCCAGCAATTACAATCATCTCACGGGGAAGCCGATTTCCCCCCCACTGTATGGGGGCCTGCTTCTCCTTGCGTCACCCCTCACTGTGTGTGGCATGTGTCACCCGTGACCGTGTCCCCGTCACGTTAGCCTTCTCTATTTAGACAGTCCGTATGTCTGTCTCTCTAGTTTTATGTTATCACCGTTACGAGCACCCGGCCCTGTGTGTTTTCTGTGTCTCACTGCCTATATATTCACCCGTTACGTATATATAGTCATTTCATCCTTTTCATAAGGTTATCGGTCCCGTACCGCGCTAGTGGTGCTCATGCATTCAACTCGCTTCGGCCTCAACGCCGATTCTACTCCGTATTTTTATCCGTCAACTGAGTGGGCTCAGCATCTCCGTTACCGTCTTTGCCCGTTCGAGTACTCCGCCTACCGTTTGTGATTGGTGGTTTGCTTATCCGTTCTTATCCGTTCTTATCCGTTCAACTTTTACCGTAATTCTGGCATCCTACTTCGTTCCAGGCATGTCTCCCCAACGTCCTTCAACACTCTGGCCAGCAGCGCCTCTGCTGCCGGATAACTGGTTTACCGTACGACGTTTTTGACGTCACCACCGTTTTCCTCGTCGAATTTTACCCTAATTTGACCCCTACATCGTCCGATTCCGTTAATTTTACGGGAAGTTACGTTATCGCCATCGACCCAAACGTCCACTCAACTTTCTGACCAGCAGCACCCCTTCTGGAGTGAATACGAGTTACCGTACGACGTTTTTGACTTGACCTCCGTCTTCCTCGTCAAATTTCACCCCAATTTGACTTCTCCATCGCTTGATTTGGTTAATTTTTCGAGGAATTACCTTTCACCCACGAAACCCTATCGACGCGCCTTCCAGATTTTGCAGCCGCAGAGATCATGGCCTCGCTACGCCAGCGTGCGCGCATGGCCGCAGTTCGGTCTGCACTGGACTTGCTTCGACGACAACATCTTCCCTTTGACCGTGGTCTGGCGGTGCCTGGTGGTGCTTACACACCAAGCACCAAGCTCGAGTCCATCGCGTTCGCCATCAACAACGAGTGCTTTGACTCCTTCGACTTCGTCCCTCCACTCCCTTCGCCCTCGCCTTGCACCCCACCTCTTCACCATCTAGTGGTGTGTGGTGATGTTGCCACGCCCACTTCGCCCCTCACCATCGTTCCTTTCGAGCCATTCCCAATGCGCCCAGTCGCGCCCCCTTACCGCATTTTTCACCTTCCACCTCCCCAACCCCTTCTCATCGACGCATTCGCTCTGGTGGTGCCAGGCTACTTTTGGCTTTGGCACCGCACAGGAGTTGGTTGATTCGTCGTCTGGATGCCCCTCGACATCTTCGAGGAGACCGCCGCCACCACTTAGTGAATACGCGGCCACATCGCAACCGACATGTTGAGTGAACTAGTCTAGACCTTAGCCGCAATTATCTTGCAGAGTGACACCGCATCTTGCCAGCTGTTGGCTAGCTGCAATGATCCCTTGAACTCTGACATTAAGTGACATTGGGTTTAGGTTTTAGGGTTTGCTTGCTCTGGGATTACCACTCACACCTTCGGGGTGAGGTGGTGTCACGGAGAAGCCGATTTCCCCCCCACTGTATGGGGGCCTGCTTCTCCTTGCGTCACCCCTCACTATGTGTGGCATGTGTCACTAACAGAGACGGTGAGATAAACGGTGAATATAACCGACAACGGTGGGATATATGCGTGTTTTTACAGTCTCCACAAACTCTGTGAAGCTGAGACGAGATGCTCGGGTGGTTTCGCAGTCTAAGATGCATGAAAATAAAATACAGGGGTTTTATTTTCCCCACCACTGATGACGGACGGAGCTGACCTGGCACCTGGGGTCGAGGGGTGACAGAAAGACCAGGGCTCCCTCCCCCAGGGGGGGGGAGTCTGTGTCTCCGTGACACCACCTCACCCCGAAGAGGTGATGAGGTGCCAGATCAGGCATGCAAGCTAGAAAGCCCTAACCCTAAACCATACAGATAGTTACAGGCCCAATGGGACCTTTCTCAGTCCAACTAGTTGCGGATCCCCGCTCGGGCGTTGGCCCGGAACAATCTATAGGCTAATGGAGTTAGGCATCGAAGGTTTGAAGTTTTTGCTGAAGTCTAATGGACACACGGAGGTCCACACATGTTGGCGCCGGCGATTGGCGGCGATGTGGAACCCGATGCTCACTTGGAGCTGCTGCCAGACGCGTTGAAGGACGGAATCCACGGGGTGGACCGGAAGGCCGGCCAGTCAACGTCATCGTCGTCGTGCTGCACGATGGAGAGCGCCGCAGGCGCGTCGTCATCGCTGTCGCTGTAAGCTGTGGGTGCCTCCTTGGGAGGGTCGATGCCGCGATGTGGAGGCGGCTCCACCGAAAAACGGACAGACAGGGCGGCCGCATCAGGTGGAGGAGCCGCATCCTGCGGTGCAGGCTCGAGCTCGCGGAGGGCGTGGGCCTGCGGCGCGTCCGAGGGCGGCCATGCGGACATGGAAGGGGGTTTGGGCGGAGCCATGCGTGCGAGGATGGGAGCACGCCCTGATGCGAACGCCTGGACACACACGTAGGGGCAAATGCCGTCGGTGTCCATGTGGCCGGTCGTGACGGCCCACAGGCGGAAACACGTCACGCACGGCATGCCGGTGCCGTCCCAGACGAGGTAGCGCCCGCCCGAATCATTCTTCTTCCAAGTCCCCTCGGGCGGGACGAACTTGCGCCTGCCGAGGGCATTGAAAGACCCGGCAGGCTCCTTCCCGCCACCACCACCGGTGCGGGTAGCACCACCAGACGTAGGCAAGGCAGGCGCGGAGAGTCGGGCAAGGGCGGACTCGTCACGGAAAATCTTACCAAGCCGCAGGGTGAGGGAGGCGAAGGTGAAGTTGTGGCTGGTGCTGAGCTCGCGCAGCACCACCAGATACAAAGGTGTAACGTAGGGGGACTTGGCCGCGGACGATCGGAGGACGGTGTACACGTCCTCCACCAGGTTGCGGTCGGAGTAGTCAGGGTGCAGCCGGCGATGCTTGTCCGCGAGGGTGCGCACGACAGCCAGTTGGGGGGCGGGCTCGATGGTCTCGTCAATCACAGCCGAGCGAAGGCGGACCCAGAAACGATGGGTGTCGGGGTCGCCAATGCCCTCTACCTGGTAGCGAAGGCGCTGTAAGGCGCAGCGCCCGTCGTGCGGGAAAATCTCGGCGGACTCCTCGTAGAGGGAGAGCGCCATGCCGCGAAGAACAGTGGGGAGCACGGTAAAAATGAGCTCGTTGATGGTGTAGTGGTAGGACTCGTACTCGAAGTCCAGATCCAGAAGTTTGAAGACCTCGTCGCGGGAGATAGGACCGAAGACATGGGACATGTTCGCCAGCAGGACGGCGAAGTCAGTCTCGGAATCAGGTCCATCCAAAGAGAGGCCCACGTTCGACTTGAATCCATGGGAGCGAAGAAGCTTCGCCAGCTCCTCCCCATAAGCGAAGGCGTAGTCCAATTTCCCAGTGAACTCAGCACGTTGGGATGCTCGTACAGGCGTGGATGTCCATACATCGTTGCTGTGATGGAACTCGACAGCAGTTGGTGAACGTGACACCGGCGTAGGGCGGGTGATCAGCGTGGCCATGGGCACCACCGGCTCGCCAGACGAATCCCCAGACGGACTGGAGGCACTGGGGGTAGGGGAAGCCCCGCCCGTGGGTCGGGCAGCGCGAAGGCGACTGGCAAGTGAAATGCGCTCCGCGGACATTGTAGGAAGTACGTAACGCGAAATGCTGAAAAAGTCGGCGAAGGATACAACTTTTCCCCCAATCTGCCGTTGCGGTGCGCTCTCTGTTGGGGCATCGCGCGGCTATGGGCGGCGCGACTGTTGGGGGCGCGCGGCCTGTGCGGCACGATTGTATCCTTCATGACACAACCTCACTCTGAAGTGTCTACGTGGCACAACCACAACCAGCTGCCGGCGTCACACCTGCGCAGTGGAAGCGTGGTAAGAGCCCATAACCTAACAGAGACGGTGAGATAAACGGTGAATATAACCGACAACGGTGGGATATATGTGTGAGATATAATATAACGTATTATATCGGGTGCGGTCACTGAATAGTTTTCATACAAGTGTGAACTGATTATAAGAGATAAACGAATATAACGTGTCTGTGACCTAGGGATCTGTCACCTAGTACTGTACGAGTACTGGTACAGCTAACGGGAGTCAGAATAGTTATGACCTACGGGTCACTGAATCCAGCACACCACCCTGTGACTGTACATAGTGCTGTTACAGGTGGCAGAGAGCGGAGCACAGACAAAGCAAATTGTTCCGAAACAACAAACAGCTAAGAGCTGGAAACTGCTAGAGGGAGGCCTGTGCTTTAGCCAGGGCGGTCCCTTCCTAAAACTGCTGCTAGGAACTGCTAACAAGCTAAGTTCCTACAGCTCAATCTTGCAGATACTCAGCCACTTTGAAAGTGGTCTACAAAGTTGCAGAGTTCACCAGAGTTGAAGAAGTTGTCAGTGTCAAAGAAGTTCAACCAGAACCAGAGTCCAGAAGTCATAATCCAGAACCAGAGTCCAGAGACCAGTGTCCAGAACCAGAAGCCAGAACAATAATCCAGAAGCCAAGGCCAGAAACCAGAGGCAGGAAAAGACTCGCAGAGCAAAATCAGAAATTCCGAAAATTGAAAATCAGAATTCAAACCCGCCGAAACCAAAGATGGGAAAGAAATGCCGAAAGTAAAACAGTACGGCAAGGCAGGTAGACTGTTGTTAGTCACCCCAGTGGGATGTACCGCTGCGGTGAATTCAGGGGCTCGATCGAGCACCACCGAACCCTGAACCGCTGACACACATGCAAGACACATGAGTGCGGGCAGGGCCAGAGATGCAAGAGAGAAGACCCTCGGCAATGTTGCCACACCGACACGTGACCGTGTAGCCGGTGGGGCCGAGGGAATCTCGTCTCCGGAAAAGGAATAACTGTCGGAGCCGTCGTCATCGTCGATCACGGAAAGCTCTTCCGGGTGAATCGAGCCGTGAGAAGGCTCAATTGAACACAAATGAAGGGAAGGGTCAGGGCATCCGGGCATCACCCGGTCCATAAAAGACACTCGTAGCGGCTCCTCGAAAGGAGAATCGAAAGAAGCGGGGTCCGATGCCGAAACAGGGTAAAGTCCAGCGTCGATCTCGCGATTGGCAGGTGGTGGTTGCGCATCGCACACCACCTGCGGCACAGACAAAGTGCCGATGTGCAGTGGTGGTTGCTTACCAGCTGTGGTAGCACCACCGACCTGTGCAGCCGTAGCCGCAGACCGCAGGGACTCGAGTACTCCCCGTGCATCTGATAGCACATCTCCCATGCCGGCGCCCGAAGCACCATGACCCAAGCCCGCATAGTGTGCACGCAATCCCACGTCGTGCCGTACCGGGTAGGTGAAAGGCTCAGGATCGGTACGCACCAGCGGCTGTCCGTGCTCATGGCACAAGTCAGCGAACTCTTCGTCGTTCTCGTTGTCGAAGGCGGTTTGAAAGGCCGAAACGACCTCGTCTAGGTCCATGGCGGCATCCCGTAGGTCCACATCGCACGAACCACACACCTCAGGGCAACGTGCCGTGTCATGAAAGTGCCCAGGGCAGAGGGGGCACTCCTGAACGAAGGCCGAGGATGCGGAGTGAAAAGAAATGCTCCTAGCACCCTGCGGCTTCATGCCTTGAGGCCAATTCCCGCCCTTCGGGAGCGGGGATGCCGCGAAGCGTTGCTTCCATCCCACGTGACGATTACGTCCGTGAAACTTACCGTCGGTCCGACGGTTCCGTTCGTCGCGCCACTTGGACGGTGGAAATTTTACACCACCGCCCCCATGCCTACGGGAAAAATCACTCCGCGGCGGCGGTGTGTCGGGTGCAATTCCGCGCTCGTCATGATGGAGGGAGGCGAGGAGGGTAGAGGCCTCACCAATGATACGAGCAAACTCCTCTAGGAAGTCTGAGATGTCACCCTGCCCATCACCTGCGTAAGCCAACCCGAGAGGCGTGTGCGTCGGGACAGGCGCGGCTGTCTTGAGGCGGGTGGGAGGGCCATTAGGGTTCGCACTCCACCACACCTCTAGAACGTGAGTGTACACCTCCTCGATGCTCACTTTCGCCAACTCGGTGTCCAGGCGGAGCGGGGTGATCACTTCCTTGTAGAAGTCAGCGTCCAGCGCTGCCAGGAGCTGCCTTTTGGCTGCTTCGTCATCCAGGGGACCCGCTCCGCTAGCCGCGATAGCTTTAAGGCATTCGTCAAATTGCGCAACCAAGGGCTCAGGGTCATTAGAAGAACCAAAAGAAATGCTTAAGAGTTCTTCATGGTGGCGGAGCGGCCGATGCCCAGGCGGCAGCAGCCGCTTGGTGATTTCCAGAAGGGCACGCTTACCGTCGCGCGGAGAGATCCGAGCGGAAGCGTCAACCCACCTTCGAGCGGGAGAGTGTGGCGTCGTCAAAGAGACCAACGCACGAAGTAGAATGTCGTTGAAGATCGGGTGAACCTCTTTGGTGACGTCCACGAGGTCAAAGATGTCCTCGTTGGCGGTGTCCTTGTTGACAAAAGATGCCTCCAAGGCAGTCACCAAAGAATCCCAAAGTAGTTGTCGATGAGGTTCACTTCCGGAAAATGAGGACGCCTTCGTTCCCAAGGTGTCCTTCGCAACACGTTTCACAACGTCAATGTCCCAAGACGATTGCAAAACAGCATTGCTGCGTGTTTTATCAGCAGCAGCGAGTGCAACATGCGCTGACTGCGGGGTGCTCTTGTAGCGAGCACCCACGTTCCTAGCAAAAATCGAATCTAGGCGCATTCTAGCGCCCACGGCCGGTGTTCCAACCGAGGATGAGGTCATCAGAATAATTCCTATAGGAGGGGGGTTGGGGAAAAGGCGAGGTGCAAATTGTAAGGTGGCGGGCGACCGTAATGCAGTTGCGGAGTAAGGAGAAGAAGGGGTCGAACGAAATCAACGAAGTCGGACACGCGACGGCCAAGGAGATGTTGACAAAGGTGATCAAGCTCAGTCTAAAACAAAATCCAACGCGGACACTCGAAGAAGTTGCCGAAAGTCCCGACTCGAAATCTCACCGCAACATGGTGCAAACCGCACGCCCTAAAGCGGCCAATTCAACACCTCGCGAGGCCCCAACGCCCCGCCAAGCGGAAAAGCTTAGCCAATCATGGCAAAGTCAGCAGTGATAAAAGCGGGGTAATACCCCATAACCTGTGAGATATAATATAACGTATTATATCGGGTGCGGTCACTGAATAGTTTTCATACAAGTGTGAACTGATTATAAGAGATAAACGAATATAACGTGTCTGTGACCTAGGGATCTGTCACCTAGTACTGTACGAGTACTGGTACAGCTAACGGGAGTCAGAATAGTTATGACCTACGGGTCACTGAATCCAGCAATATGCGTGTTTTTACAGTCTCCACAAACTCTGTGAAGCTGAGACGAGATGCTCGGGTGGTTTCGCAGTCTAAGATGCATGAAAATAAAATACAGGGGTTTTATTTTCCCCACCACTGATGACGGACGGAGCTGACCTGGCACCTGGGGTCGAGGGGTGACAGAAAGACCAGGGCTCCATCCCCTGGGGAGTCTGTGTCTCCGTGAGTCACCCGTGACCGTGTCCCCGTCACGTTAGCCTTCTCTATTTGGACAATCCGTATGTCTGTCTCTCCAGTTTTATGTTATCGATCACCGTTTCGAGCACCCGGCCCTGTGTGTTTTCTGTGTCTCACTGCCTATAGGTAGCACTTCAAATTTGTCGCACCGGGTATTTTATTTGTCGTGTCGCAAGACAGATTGGAATTATACCGTGCGACAGAAATGAGCCGGGGGCTCATATTTGTCGCAGGTGCGACAATCATGAGTACCACGCTCATTTCTGTCGTGAAAATTCACAGAAAATTTCCGAAAATGAAATTAAGCTAGGGGGAACACAAACGAATAGTACCGCGATTATGACTTGAAAAACAAAATTACTGAACGAGTAGTACCGCGAATATTACATAAAACACAGGTGTATTATACGATCACTTGGGGACATTCATATAGCACGAGGCATACATGAGTAGCAAGCAAGCAAGCATTGCAGATGGATAAAGATACTAAGAGAAAAACCGATTACTCTCTTAAAAAATATTAGCATAAATACTTATTACTACTAGGCTGCTAGTTTCTAATACAAGGATTCAACTACCCGAGGGCGATATGAAAATCTAAACTAGGAAACTAGAGCACAGCGCACGTTCCAAAATCTTCAGAACCAAAACGTTTCCTGCAGCACACGAACAGCGAATCAGTCAGGACGTTGGGGATCGAACCCAATACCGACAGCCAACTGCTGTCCGCATTTCACCCTCGGGTGGGCGTCTACGTAGAAAATAGACGTTTTGGAAACAGCAGCGGAACAGTGGGTGGAAAATCTAAAATTCTGAACATCAATAATCGGCGAAACCTAAACAGAGCTGGAAGTCACAGGATGCCGCGAGCACTCTGCTGGCGGCATAAAAGGATGCTCGGCGTAAAAAACAAAACCTGCAAAAAACGAAACGCTGGTTAGTAAAGACGTTGGGAATCGAACCCAACCCGTCGGAGAATCCCGCCGGTCTCCAAGCACCCCTTCAGCTTAGTAGGGCCAGAGGGAAAGATGCCGCCAGGAACGTTGCTGGCGGCTTCAGAAAAGGCACAGCATGAATTATACACTATGGCCGTTGCTGGCGCCTTCAGAAAAGGCACAGCATAAACCTGCAAAAAAACAGAGCGCTGCTCAGGAAGGAAGAATTCCTGTTGAAAATTGAACCCAAACCGTCAGGCGGGATGCAAAGACGCCCGACGGCCTCCAATCATCCATGTATCGCAGGATGGGCTGCTGGTGGGATGCGGCTCATGGAAGAACATCGCAGGAACGCCCCCCCGCCGGGTTCCACGCATGCACACGAAAACATGCTCGATATGAAATATCGCTAAAGAAAAGTAGCGCGCAAAAATCATTAATCAAACAAAAACACAAGCCGCGCGCTGAGACAGCGAGCAGGTAGGCGCAAGATAAGAGCTTGGAGAAAAATGAAAACGTTGCCGACCAGGATCATACCATATCCACTTTTGTCCGGGCCGCGCCGCCGATAGGAGTGGTGAGATGATCTTGAATGACGAGATGCGTAAATAATTGTAAATTCCGCATATCTTCGGGGTAAAATATGGAATTGTTACCCGTGTCTCTCGTTGTCGGTTACTAGCGATCGGCCGAAACAATCCGGGGTAGGACTGCTGATGATGATGTTGAGATCGGTAAACCTGTTAGAGCAGTTTTGCGACAAATTCATAATTGTAAATTCCACATATCTTCGGGGTAAAATATGGAATTGTTACCCGTGTCTCTCGTTGTCGGTTACGAACGATCGGTCGAAAGAATCCGGGGTAGGACTGCTGAGATGCTATCGTATCATGATTGGCCGGTAAAGCGCGAGCGCTCGACACAATCCGGGGTAGGACTGCTGACATGGATGAAAAACAGCATATATATCTTCGTGGTATAATTTTGAATTGTTAAACGTTTCTCTCGTTGTCGGTCGAAAGAATCCGGGGTAGGACTGCTGATATGCTATCGTATCATGATTGGCCGGTAAAGCGCGAGCGCTCGACACAATCCGGGGTAGGACTGCTGACATGGGCAGAAAATTTTCGAAAAATTTCCAACGGCATAATTTTTGAGGGACAGCTCCTGCGGTGTGGCCTGTTGATGTCACTTTTTTCCAGGAAACCTGTTTCGCTCCTTTAAGGGAAACGAAATGAAAAACAGCATATTTCTGAAAAAGCTGCGAAGCGTCGTTAATATAAACGAATCTTTTGCGACACGACAAATAAAATACCCCGTGCGACACAAATGAGGGGCTACCCTGCCTATATATTCACCCGTTACGTATATATAGTCATTTCATCCTTTTCATAAAGCTCACTGAAAACCTGGCAGTTGTCAGGACGTTTACCTCCATAACTAGAGACCAGGTCAATTTCTGGGCATGTGTTGAGCAGAACTTCTGTTTGTTTGGCCCTCATGCTGAAGCCCCTGAAGTGGTGTGCACTTTGGAGGACATCGATTTGGAGGCCTGCCGAGTCATGCCAGAGCTTATGGACCCCACAGAGTTACAAACCCTAAATGTCTATTTTCGTCCATAAGCTCTGGGGACAAGAGTAACGAGGTACCCCGACGCGCGAGAACGGCACTGCTCTCCAGCAGTTTTATAGTGGTAAGCGCTGCCTAGCTCTAGCAGTTGAGTGTGAGTGTGTTAATGAGAAGTTCAAGGTTTAAACCACGAAATGAAAACCGTGGTTTAAACCAAGGTGTCATCACTGCGTTTCGCGGACACGATTGAAAGAATTTTCGATCGGACGCTTCGTTTCGGATTTTTGATCGTGAGACCCGAAATTTCGTGGTTGAGACCTCGGTTGAGTTTCGCTATGAAAATCTCGACCACGGTCGAGTTTTGTGGTTGAGTTCGATTTTTCATAGCGAAACTTGGTTAGCGAAGGAATATTTTGTACACGTCTGCGACAGCGTGTGAGCCGACGTGTCTGGTAACGTGAGACACTTTTTTACCTCGGTCGAGTTTCGCTATGAAAATCTCGACCACGGGGGGGGGCTTGGTCGAGATTTCGTGGTTGAGTTTCGCTATGAAATGAAAAGTTCGTCAGCCATCGTCATCCACATGCAGCAGATGTAGAATTGAAAAATAAATTTGGGAAATTCACAGATCGACTCGACTGACGCGCTCGTGTAACCGAGATGTCGAAAATTCGTACTGAACTCCCAGTACTGAACTCCCAGTACTGAACTCCCAGTACTGAACTCCCAGTACTGAACTCCCAGTTTACCCAGAGGACCTCGAGCTTGGATGATGTGAGGAGTCAACTCCACGCACAACATGTCAAAAGAAGGCTTGTCCATACGGAAAGCGTCAACCCAATGTGCGGAGGTGGTGCGATCGGAGGGCATCTCAACGTGCCACCAAGTGCCTTGCCAATGGTGCTTCTCAAGATCGCGCCCACCCTTGAGGAGATCGAGTGCGAAGAAAGGGAACGCCAAGAAGCCATAATCAAGAGGAGGGGCTTCGATCGGAATAGGACACGGAAAAAATGCAGTAGACGAACGAAGTATAGTAAGCAATAGGAAAAGACGAAGACGATTATCCTCCATTCTATTCCGCTGTAACTAGAAACAAAACCCTCAACCCGAGGTTTTTTGCGGCAACTGTAACTTTAACTGGCGCTGGCGCTGCTAGACTGCACCACGTGGGGCGACGAGACAAAATTTTCGCTACCTCTTTTCGCGGCGACACCGTCGCGTCACGGGGGGATGACCGAAATCGAAAAATCGAAAATTGAATTCGACATCTGCTGACATCGTGATGACATACCGTGGTTCAGATCGTGGTCGAGTTTCGCTATGAAAAATCGAAACTCAACCACGAAAAATCGAAATTTCGTGATCGAGTTCAATTTTTCATAGCGAAACTCGACCACGATCTGAACGCTGACGGGACGCGGATATCCCCCCCCCACGTAGGCAGAATATTCCGGGGATCTATAGCGAAACGTAGTTGAGAAATCTCGACCATGGTCGAGTTTCGCTATGATCGAGATTTCGTGGTTTAAACCTTGAACTTCTCATAACTTGATAGGACATGTAATTATGATACCTCGGTATGAACCGCTCAATGTCAAAGTCGAATTCACACATGGGACACGGCAGAAACTGTCGTGCGTGAAGCCCGTGATTTCGCAACCTCCATCCATTCTTAACAGACGCCTGCGTTATGGCTTTCATGAAGCACACGCGAAAAAGAGTATCACCCGACAAAGACCTCACTGATGGTGTAGACGACGTGGATCTGGAAAGCAGTGTTCCTCGTAAGGACATTGCCAAAGCTCCAGTTGATATACGCACTTTCGATACGACTTTAATTCTTCCAGTTTTCTTTTGGTATGCTAGTGCGATCGTTGCAATCACAACCAGCAAGGAGACTATGAAAATACTTCCAGTTCCCTTTCTGCTATGTTCGACTCAGTTCCTGTTTGCTGCGTTCATAACTAGAGTATTGTTGTTTTATGGAGGCAGCTTCGAACCTGTTGAGGAATTTCTTCGAAACATTGTTAGGAATATGGCATCAACCTACACTCTTGGCTTCGTCTTTACAAACATGGCTTTCAGTGTTGTGCCCGCAAGCTTTGCTGAGACCGTAAAATCGGGGGAGCCAGTTACAAGCGTTATTCTGGGTGCCATATTCCTAAGGGATCAACCGAATTCATACCTATCATACCTGAGTCTCGTGCCGATTGTGGTGGGAGTGGGTCTCTCCTGCCATAACGACGATTCCTTCCAATTTCTCGGATTCTTTTTAGCTGCTGCTTCTAATTTCTGCTTCTCTGGACGAGCTGTTTTGGCTAAGCAGCTCACATATCGATACCCTTGTAAAATGGATCCCGTTCTTCTATTTCATCACATATCGCGGATAGGATTGTTTTGCTTGATACCTTCTGTCTTCTTGTTTGAAAGGCAGCAAGTCCAAGACACGTTTGAGGATATGGTTTCTGGATCAGGGAGAAATCTTGGCAAAGTTTGTATGCTGCTTCTCGTCAATGGCATAGCGTACACAACGTACAACCAAATGTCGTTCGTCGTGCTTAATCGATCGAGTCTTATCACGCACGCAGTGTTAAATGTGTTTCGCCGCGTCGTAATAATTGGCTTTACCGCTTTCTACTTTGGAGTTACGCTTAACATACTCAATTTGATTGGGGTGTTCAGTGCTGTCACGGGAGTTTTCCTGTTTACTTTCGCGAAACACCGTGAGAAATTATCCTCCAACTGAAGTTATAAAGCTATGAGCAAGCTCTTTTGCTCTTGCCTCGTCGTGAGGGCAGACTGTCATCTTGTCCTCTATTCACCTTGATCTGATGCCGCCGGCTGGTGGATAGAACAGAAATGCTGAAGAATACCTGGGGCAGCGGGCCAAACGTAGTTTTCCAAGTCACTTATACAGAATATGCCACCCTCAACCCACAGATGATCGTCATCTGTTCAACGTTGGCGTTCCCCGGTATCTAGTGCTTGGAAGAGCTCAGGAATATGTTCTCCTCGAATTATCCGCATCACGACGTTAAGCATGGTGAAGCTTGCACGAAGTCAGTTGCGACCTTCATCTATTGTTCCGAGAATGCGAAGCTTTTGCTTGCCTGCTTGTTTCAGGATTCTGTTCTTTGTTGCCTCAGATTTGCCAAATATGTCGCTTGGAAAAGCAGCCGGTCTGGTTGCATCAGGATAATTTTACTGTATTATTGCATGTAAGCCTAACAATCCGGCTTATTGCAAAATTTGATGGTATCCGTGCTCTAAGAGCCAGGACTAAGATTACCTTCCATTTGTTGGTGTTTTCCCGTTTCTGGTACGATGACTTTTCCCCGATGGTCAGTTTTCCAACTCCACACCGTGGGACCGAAAGGCAACTGTTCGAAATACTTCACAGCAACCCTCCCCAACAAGGGTAAATTCGTGTTAAGGACACCCCAAGGGAAGCGTTGAGTAGCTGGATAAGATCAGCAGCTATTGTATGCAGGTATATTATGACGGCCCAACATCAGGCTTGAGTAAGAGGTGTGAAGTATAGAATTTATAGAGCCTGGCAGCCTCGGCTGGAACGGCTACTGCCCGATGCACTGGTTGCAACTTTTCCGAATAAATTGTTTGTTCCGAAAGTGGAGGGTGGTGTTTAAGAGCTGGTTTGCACGGTGTAGCAGGTGGAGAAAAAACTCTTGAAGCCCTAGGTTGAACTGCATTCAGCAGGATACTAATACGTCGCTCCTAAGCCGACGTAGATAAGTATCATAGCATCTTGGCTGTTGAAATTTGAGATTGGGACGGAAGTCTGAGGCCAACGAAAGCCTAAATAAAGCTGAATTACTTGTATCGATTTTCCTAAGGATTAGATCCTGAGTTCTTCAGAGGGTCTTGATGTTTGTTCTGTTTCCCCCCCAATCTTGCTGATGAAGCTCCGTTTACGTCGCCCATCGATGATTTCACTGCCTGCTGACAAGGTTTTATCAAGCCAAGAGTGTAAGTAGTCAAATCGGCCCACGTCTTTCACGCATACTTATACTACATCCATAGAATGAGCGAAGCTGCATTTTGCCGATAGCTTACATATCCATCGCATCTGCACAGTTTCCGTTACCAGTATTGAGTGCCGCCGTGATTTTTCCACCATGTCATGCTACATGGATTATGCAACAACGGTTGCCTGTGCCATCACAGAATAATTGTGTTGTATAGTTTATGATGCCCTATAACTGTGGTCGGCAGTGGTCAGCGAATCAACCTTATTAACCACCCTACTACGATGTCCTGTACATGGATTTGCGGGACAATGAGGCTGTGTCCGACATTAACATCCCCAGGCTCCTTAGACGTCCAAAGAAATTCTTGTTCTCATTATTATATTCATGAGTGCTAATCGATAAATATGTACAGTCTCACAAAACTACTTATTTGAGAGTATAGTTGACCCCACAAATCGATTACTCATGAACTACGATTACTCATGGACCTTCCGGCAGGCCACTAGACTTGTTCGCTTCCTGGCACACAGCAACCCTGTATAGCTAGCCAGTTTGAATACCGGTGTAATTTGAGATACGTTTTTACCGGTGCTTCGTTAATTCTGGAATCTTATATTGCACTGTTCCATGTCTCAACAAATAACCAGATATGTTTCATGACATATGTATATACGAAGCCGCATATATATATATATATATATATATGGGATACGTCTACATCGAGGGGCCGACATTTCATTTAAATCCACATCCAGGGGGCCGACATCTCATTTAATCCCATCGGGGCCGACACTTCATTTAATCCACATGGGGCAGACACTTCATTTTTAAGCCACATCGGGGGTAGACATGCCATTTTAATCTACATCGGGGGCTGACATCTCATTTTAATCTACATCGGGGGGCGACATCTCATTTTAATCCACATCGGGTGTAGACATCTCATTTTAATCCACATCGGGGGTATGCATTGCATTCAACGTAAGGATATAATGTAAACGAAACATAATTATACAAATCCAACCGGTAGATATGTAAATCATATCGCGATGAAAATGTCTACCGGTTGGATTTGCGAAATAATGTTTTTTGGAGCGTCCAGCAGTGAAAAACTGTTTCATTTCGCCAAACAAGACAGTCTTTCATCGTTTAAGGCACCAAAAAACATTATTTCGCAAATCCACCCGGTAGATATGCTCATCGTAATACGAGTTGCATATCTACCGGTTGAATTTGCGTAGTTATGTTTCATTTACATTATATCGTTGCGTGTGTCTTCTGTCTACGCATGCTATTCAATGTCAACCCCCGATGTGGATTAAAATGAGATGTCTACACCCGATGTGAAAAGTTTAGGCTTGTCAGCCCCCGATGTGGATTAAAATCAAATGTCGGCCCCCGA